>LBNU01018662.1:0-36214 GCA_014162995.1 Artemisia annua | reverse complement strand
TACATATTTAGTACCTTTGCTGCAAGTTTCACAAAATTGTCAATGTTTAAGTCCCTGAAACTTTGAAAAAATGACAAAAATAGGTCCCTTTGGGATATTAAAACTTTGAGAACAAACAATTTTGTCCTTGCACTAACCTTTTATGGCAGGATTGGTCCTTGGTGGAAAGTTTGTAAAATTACACAAATTGGTCCCTGAAGTTTGAAAGTTTGCCATTTTAGTCCCTGGTGAAAATTAAATGGAAAAGTCAACTTTTGTCCATGTACTATTCATAGCTTGGCAAAATACACCCTTGGGAACACTTTGGAATTGCCATTTCACACCCCTAATTTTCGGATATTACAACATTGGTCCTTGTGAAGAATGCTACAACCAACCGGACCCTAAATAAACCAGTCCAAAATCCTTACCCTACCACCTTGGTCTGTTTCTTTTGCCCTGGCCCAAAACCAAAAACCAAGCCAATACCAAATCAAAACACCGCCCGTTTATGAATAATCACCACCCCACCCTATGGTCAAACAGTCAAAAACCGATTCCCTGTTTACTTCCTCCACCTCTCAAAACCAGAAACCACTTGGTGGTATTCATCCTCCCATCCCAACTTGCATCACATCTCCACCAACCCCACCACCGTTCACCAAACTAACAAGCCTGTACAATTAATGCCACACCCCTCACAGTCTTTCCAATGCATCTATCCGATTTTGGCCCAAACCCAATTAAATGGCTGAATCAATTGCAGAGCATATCAATGGCCAAGAGTCAAGATGGAAAGACTCAGAGGCTCAGAAGGTAACCCTAATTCGTGGCTATAAAAAGAATAGAAAGCAAGAAGAAAGAACCTAGTCCTTAATGTTTTAGGTTAACAGTCTATCGTAGAATTATATGTTAGGTTGATGTATATGGTTTGAATTAAATAGCTTTTGTAAGCGTAAGTGTTTCAAGTTGTGAATGTTTGGGTGCTGTTGAGTTGGTTATTGCTTTTTTCTCTCTGACTTTTTGATTTAAAAGGACCTTTGGTGACTTTTTCCAGTTTTTAGAGCAACCAAGGACTAGATTTGACAACTTTTGAAAGTTGAGGGATTGAAACTGCCAATTATGCAAACTTTGTTTGTTTTTCATTTGTTTTCAAACATTTTGCATCTAAGACTCATAAAATATACTTTTGGAATATTTCCATTGTTTTGATGCATTATTTGGTGTTTTTGGCAGTTCAGGTTATAGAAAAATGATGAGTATTTACATACTCATCAGTATGTATCCACGTCAGCAAAAACGTCGCATCGTTAGTTCTTAACGCTAACGGCCGTTAGTAAATAACTTAAAATTCCGTTTTCTTGCGTTTTTACACGTTTTCATACGTTTTCGTCCGTTTTCTTACGTTTTCATCCGTTTTAATCCATTTCTACACGTTTTCGTCATTATTTTTACGTTTTTTTTTCTTTCTGTTTTTGAACGTTTTCGCTCGTTTTCATTCGTTTTTACACGTCTTCGTCCGTTGTTACATGTTTTCGTCTGTGTTTACACTTTTTCATCAATTTTTTTATGTTTTTTCCGTTTTCTTACGTTGTCATCCGTTTTCTTACGTTTTCATCCATTTTCGTCTGTTTTCTTACGTTTTTATACGTTTTTGTCCATTTTTACACAATTTTGTCATTCTTTTACGTTTGTTTTTCCTGTTTTTAAACATTTTCGCTCGTTTTCTTTCGTTTTTACACGTCTTCGTCCGTTTTTACACATTTTCGTCTGTAATTACACGATTACATCATTTCTTTTTACGTTTTTTCCGTTTTCTTACGTTTTCATCCGTTTTTATACGTTCTCGTCCGTTTTCTTACATTTTCATCCGTTTTCGTCTATTTTCTTACGTTTTCATCCGTTTTCTTATGTTTTCGTCCATTTGCTTACGTTTTCATCCGTTTTATACGTTTTCATTCGTTTTTTCACATTATCTTACGTTTTCGTCTGTTTTAAACAAGAAAACAGAATGAAAACGCAAGAAAACAGAGGAAATCGTGTAAAAACGGACGGAGACGTATAAAAACGGATGAAAACATTAGAAAACAAAGGAAATTGTGTAAAAACAGACAAAAACGTATAAAAGTGGACGAAAATGTATAAAACTGGATGAAAATAAAAAAAAAACAGGGGAAATCGTGTAAAAACAGACGAAAACGTGTAAAAACGGATGAAAACGTAAGAAAACAGAGGAAATCGTGTAAAAAACAGACGAAAACGTGTGAAAACGTATAAAAACGTAAGAAAAGAGACAAAAACGTAAAAAATGATGAAAACGTGTAAAAACGGACGAAAACGTATAAAAACGGACGAAAACGTAAAAAACGAATGAAAACGTAAGANCCGATTAATTCTCATAATTCCATTGGGACTAGCCATGAGTATCTTCCTATATATAGGAAATAAAATAAGCATGAAAACGTAAGAAAACAGAGGAAATCGTGTAAAAAACAGACGAAAACGTGTGAAAACGTATAAAAACGTAAGAAAAGAGACAAAAACGTAAAAAATGATGAAAACGTGTAAAAACGGACGAAAACGTATAAAAACGGACGAAAACGTAAAAAACGAATGAAAACGTAAGAAAACAAAGGAAATCGTGTAAAAACAGACGAAAAACGTGTAAAAACAGAAGAAAACGTATAAAACGGATGAAAACGTAAGAAAACGGACGAAAACGTGAGAAAACGGACGAAAACGTAAGAAAACGGACTAAAACGTGTTAAAACGTAAGGAAACGGAATTTTAAGTTATTTACTAACGGTCGTTAGTGTTAAGGACTAACTATGCGACGTTTTTGCTGACTTGGATACATACAATGACACAAATTCCAAAGTTTTGTGTTACAATGAAGAAAAAAATAGTTGGCTACACACAATGGTAAAAATTGTCAAGTTCGATGTATTTTTTTTATCATTTTCCCTTTATATAATTCAAAAAATTTACTTTCCTTTCCTATGGCAAGCAAACACATTATGGATTGTAATTATGAATTACAATACTCCCTTTTCAAAACAATATATGTAGTATAGTTTAGATTACAGTTACATCAAAGTCCACAGAATTTAGTTATGGACGCTCTTAAGACACTAAAGATGAATGCATGAAAAATGCCATTGGTCAGACTAATTCACCAAGGAATCTTCCTTTGAATTGACCTTTCGTTTTCAAGTGGTGCACATATCTCTTAAAGCAACTTCAGCTTCAATGGTAGAGTTCTCGGCTGGTAACCAACTTGTTCGTCGTGAACTATGGGCAGACTGGGGGTGGTTTTTGGATGTTCCCGTTAACCACATTGATTTATCCCCGCATAGTGTAAAATATAGGAAAAAAGCTCGATTTTTTGTAAAGGCACCAAGTCCAACATTTTTGTGTTATAAGTCATGTTTACTTTAATGAAATGCACTTGGTACTTTTGTCCCTATGTCAGCCAATAATGTGACATGATTGCCCAGAGTAGAAAAAAACTTAGGATGAAAGGATCGGAATGCATAGGAAGCTATATAAGCCCAAATTATCACGAAGCATGCCACCTTTGTAACTGACATTGTTAAATTCATAATCATGGTTATTTAGTTCACCAACAATTAGTGTAACATCATTACATCACTAATTTAATTGTTCAAATTTATATTTGGTTCTCCTACACAATTTAACCACGACCTCACTACTACAAAAATATAAATAATCATACCAAAAATTATTCAACGTCGCCTCTTTGCGCGAGCTCTATGCTATATTATCATACTTCTTTTTTAACGCACCAATAAAAAGTCTTAAAATGTTGCTAAAAATTATTTTAAATCGAAACATCTATAACTAATTTTAAAGTCAAGGTCAATAAAAGACGTCTCTACAATCATGCTACTACATGTTGCTAAAAATTACTAGCATTTTTGAAATTAACTTACCTCACACAATGCTTAATAGATCTAAATATCAACTACTAGTATATCATTAACCTCTAGCCAGTCTATAAACGTGACATATGACCATGCATTTATACACACGAACACCATATCAAACCATTTGGTAAAAAGGAGTATGGAATATATACGTGAAAAATGAGTAGAAGACATACACACAAAAAATGCAGTTTCTTTTTTGTATATTTGATAAACCCAAAAAGAGTTTAATTTGCTATAACTTAAAAGTTTTTCTAATCTATAATTCTCACCATCCGTTTTGTTATTGTCACAAAAAGCGTATAATAAAAATGTTGCTCACCAAAAACTTAGTTACTGGGTACCCTTTACATTCCAACTTAAACAAAAGATGCTTGTCTATCAAAATGACCAAACGAAAAGAGTTTTCTTATTTTAAAAGTGGAAGAGTAAAGGTCGAAATATTTCTGAACTATGTATAAAAGACCTTTCACATTCCAAATTCCAAATATTAAATAAACAACTGAACCACTTTGCAGCAAAACTCTCCATAAAAATGAGCTAAAACCTTTTCATGAGGAAGAACCGAGTGCATGCATGTGAACAATAAAATCCAAGAGAAGCTTTGTGGGCTTTCAACCTGTTCACCAGGTTTTGTTTCTAACCATTATTTAGCTTGAAATATGTCAAATAAGCTTATGAAATTATATATAGTAGTACTTGTCA
Source organism: Artemisia annua (assembly GCA_014162995.1). Classification (NCBI taxonomy): domain Eukaryota; kingdom Viridiplantae; phylum Streptophyta; class Magnoliopsida; order Asterales; family Asteraceae; genus Artemisia; species Artemisia annua. The sequence goes on along the minus strand of LBNU01018662.1, from coordinate 31,583 downwards.
CTTATTTCAATTTTTTGTTTTCATGATTCCATATTTACGAAATTATTTAATTGTTTGCATAAATGAAAACCTTGTGATAAGTTGCTTGAACCAATTAAAAATTTATTTGAACAAAGAAACGTTGAAGATATGTAACCAAGTGGTTGAAAACAAGAAAACTCAAATAAAATAGTTTCACACTCACGTGAGAGGAAGAGAGGATGTTATGGAAATGAATATGTGAAAAATAAGTTAATAAGTCGTTTAGGGTGCATTTAGCTGTGGAACATATTCTTGTAACTCTTCGTCTTGATTTTTCTAGGAATTGAGATGGGGGTTTTGTCTAAAAATTAGAAACCAGAAAACGTTTTCATTTAGTATATTGCCTTTTTTGTAAAATAAGCAAATCAAAACACTACTTCCTTTAGTACTTCTTAAGTACTCATTATTAGGGAAATATGATAAAAATGTATCTTATTCAGGACCAATTCTCAATCGAAGTGCTCAAGTGCATTTTACTTTTATTTTCTTTCAAATTGGAACACTTGAAATTTCTGCTATGATTTTACACTTTTAGGCATTAAAATTCCACAAGTATTGCCACATGAGCTTATTTATGCATTCATATGATGAGAACCACATCAAATTATGGTTCAAATGTTTGTTTGTTTGTTTTTTGTTTTTTTTTCGGAGTCAGTAAAAAACCAATTAGAGCCCAGTTTTGACTTGATTTTCGTTATATAAGTACAACAATAGGTTGATGTGACAATATATGTGACTAAAGCTTAATTTTTTTTTATCAAAATAGGTATTTAAAATTTTAAACGTATAAAAATGGTTTGATAACTAAATTGAGAATATAAACAGTTGAATACCTCAGTTGAAGATAACACTTAACCATCCGAGCTCTCTTCTTGAATTGACCATTTTGTGTCATTTGCCTTTATGTTTAATTAGCAACTTGTAACGACTTATTTATAAGCGGAACAAATAAACAAACTCAGACACCCTCTAAATGCTATCCAATGTAGTTCAGTACACTAGATTTTTATTTTAGCTATTTAGAATAGTAATCATTGTAACATTGTTCAATATATATTTGAGCTATTAAATTTCTCGGGCAACTTCTTTAATTTCACCATTTCATTTCACTGCATTTTCAGGTTCAAGTGTCCCAGCAACAAAAAATCTCATATTCAATGGCGTCCCCTTTTAATCTTGAAATCTTAGAATACTTCTTGCCAACCGAATACCAGATTCCAAAATTTGAAACCTATGATGGTAGCACCGACCCCAAAGAGCACGTTTATCTGTTTACTGGAATAATGAGTCTTTATATGTTTCCAAACGCAGCATGGTGCAAATTGTTTCGAATCACGCTAAGAGGAAACGCTTGGAAGTGGTTCAGCACCCTACCACCTAACAGTATCTCTACATTTTCCCAGTTGGTTAAAAGTTTCGAAACTTACTTTTCTAAGGACTTAATGGTTGAGCCAGAAAAAGACCTCGTTATTCGAGCAAAGAATATCCAATCTGCACAGGAAGCTATTGCGTTAAGGATGGATTCAAAGTCCGAAAAGGAAGGAGAAGCAAAGAGTGTTACCAGACCATTTGGACAGGTTCTATATGTGTCTTAAGACTTTTTAATAAGAAAAATAAAAAATACAAAATGATGACCTTGGACTTGCTTATGTGTTGTTCTCTTTATACAGAGTGGTACTTCTGGATCGACCTCGTTATTTTTTGAAAAAAAGTGTATACTTGAGTTTCATGGTCTAGTAAAAGGAGACCCTGTAGTGACTGGTGCAGGGGTTGTGATTCGTGATACAGATAGATATCGGGTATGAGATACTAAACTATTTATATAAAATACCAATACGCACATCATCTTTCTAGCAGCATTGGGCTCACTGTTGCTAAATTGTAGGTTTATTGTCTCCGTGAGCTTCTGGGACCTATGTCCAAACAGGTTGCTGAATATAAAGCTCTGATATTAGGATTACAGTATGCTCTTGAGAAAGGATTTACTCATATTCGTGTTAATGGAGACTCTAAACCTGTTTGCATGCAGGTATCCCTTCTTTTTTGTGGGTACCCTTCTTTATTTGTTCCCCGACATACTAGTTATTTGTGTATCTGTGGATAACATTGCATGCAAATGTGTCAAAAATTGCTCATAGTAACATATATACCAACATTTAATGCTTAAAAATATAAACGTCTTAAAAGCGTTATAATCAGCAGGTTCATTAGTTTAAAATAAATTTGTATTAATATGTTATAAATTAAAGCATAATTGAGTGGCTCAACCCAATACAAACTACTTTGCCATACTAAATAAACTATCAGATTTGATCCGTTATCCAGCTACCGACCGGCCCATTCGTCATTCATTATATACATTATCTTAACATGTGAAGGATAATCTTGACGAATCAGGTTAATGGTGAGTGTCAAGCCAAAAACCAGGACATGTCTGAATTGTGCAATGTGGTGAATGGCCTTAAGGAGAAGTTCGTATCTTTCAAGATAAGCCATGTTGAAAAGGTACATATTCCCGTCATCTCTTCATTTTGTAATGTACAACATTTCTTTTTCTGATCCTGAACATATTTATATCAACACCGTTGCATGTATAGCCAAACATGTAAATCACCTTTGTTTATCTAACTTTTGGAGTTCTTTTAATGTTGAAAATTTTGGAAGGAGTACAACTCTGAAGCCGATGATCAAGCCAACCTGGCTGTGAGTTCCAAAGTAAGAACTATATGAGTATTTTAATTGTATTCAATGACAATACGGTCTTGTTATGATAAACTAAATCTGATATTCCATTCGTCCAGATGGGGCAGTTCAAGAAAAAGTCCACCGGAGACGGTTCAAGCAAACACCACGTAAAGCGGTGACTTTTTGAAGTACCATTGCGCAACTTTCTTATGGGTCTTTAGATGGCAAGTCAATATGCATATTGGATGTAGCACAAACTTGAAAAACCTTAAGATGTATGTGTTAATCTAATTCACTGCTAAACACATTGTCGTTTTCAGTACACCCTTTCGTAACTTGCCGTTGAATGTGATGCATCTATTTTTTTAGTGCTATCAACATGACATGGGAATTCTTGATCTTGTAGGCTTTTTACTAGACCACTTTATCTTGTTAAAAAAATCAACCGGAGGTCTTACTTTTTTACTTTTCAAATAAAAAAGTACGATACAGGCTGGGCACAGTGGGAGGGTCAAGTGATCGGTCATAGCTCGGTCTTGGTCGTGCACGGCGACTGTGGGTGTTTTGTCATGGGCCGGTCAAGCAACAACCTTCTCCCAAATCGGTCAAAATTTTGATCGATATTTCACATTTTTTTTTTTTTTACTTGGTCACCATTGTGCCAACTTGGTTGTCGTTAGGTTTTGGGAGAGAGAAAGCTGATGTGGCAAGGTCGAGTATCGGTCAACCGATGGGGTCATTGTCGGTCGTCCCAATGTGGCTATGTAGTCTCGATCGGTCGTCCGTCACTTGAATTCACAATTGGTTCGTTTGAACGATCGAATTCAATACACACCTATTTCCAAAAAATGTTATCGTTTGAATGAAAAATAAAATAAAACAAAATAAAATAAAAAAATAAAAACATTACAACTTTACAATCTTATAAATACCAACATTAAACACACTTTTAAACACACAATTTCAAACACAATTCAAACTTCTCATCTAAATTCATCATGTCAAAAAAAAAATACTTCCACATAAAAAACCGACGAACCCGACTACCCCAAATTGCCGAATTTGAATTTCTCGCCGGTTCAAATTTCAAATTAACCGGCATAAGACGACCACAAAATCGGGGTATTCGCTTTCGTCCACCCGCTTTTGAATATCAAACACGACTACTGTTGATACAAAAGTTGGGCGTTCCTTGTTTGGGTTCCTTCTTTCGTATCAATTGCTTGATATTGCTTGAGACCTGCGCACTAAGAAAGAAACAATCACCGTTAGGCTTATCGAGGGATTGTTTCCCCCGATTATCCTCCGGCGTGAGAGTAAGTAATCGTAGTTTTAGGGTTGTGAGAAGAGTTAGGACTGCTTTGTAAATCGTACCTTTGCGAGGGTTAGGGTTCCCTCTATTTATAGGCATGTAACCGATAAGGTTACTTGTTCCTTACTCTACGGCGTATCCACCGATATCGGATATCGCTAGTGAATATCTTCCTTATTTAGAAGATATCCCTTTATCCGTTCTATAAATACGTTTTGGGCTTGGGCCTTATGGGCCAAAGCCATCCGGTTGATAGTCCAACCGATATGAAGCTGGGCCGCGCGTAGCGGGCTTAAATATTTGTATTGTTTACTAATCGGGTCCGTGACCCGGTGTAGACTATACGTCATCATGTCCCCCCAGTCTAGTATGCGCATGACAAAGAGTGCGGATGCTAGACTAACAATGCCCAAATTATTCCCGACTCGTGCTTGGGAAGAATTCGAGTAGTTTGCCGCCAAAAATGACGTTAACTGAATCTAGTTGGAAAGGGTTTAAATCCCTCGCCTCGGGAAACGGAGACGCTATCCACGTGTCCTGTACCGTTTCTATTCCCATCCACACGTTCCGAGTTAGTGGAATCCATGTGTCAGTCATCGGTGGTGAGTGGGAATCATATAAATACCACTTCATTTTTACTGTGTTTTTCACAGTAAAAAGTGCAACTTTTCTCCAAAAAATACCAAAAAACTCCGCCGCAACCCTAGTTTTCTAAACCAAGGTAACCTGCGCCTGCGCTTGAAAAATGGTTATTCAATTAGAAGATTGCCACTCCAACATGACCGTGGATGAAATGCGACAGTTCGCCACGGATTACTATATTCCGTTGGATCTGCACCCGGTGGTGCCAGGTCTAGAGGATACCATAGAGGACTATCCCGCGGGGAAGGTGGGCGTATACACGCGATTTTNCCATTCACCGTATTCCTGGAGGATATCCTCGTATATTACCATCTCCCTATTTCCCAGTTTGCTCACCCCATTAGGCGCTGAGGAAAATATCTAATTTGAGGTTAACTGCCGTTTATTGGGCAATACCTCCCAAACCCTCCACCTTTTTCCGTGCGTTCTATCGCATATTCCGTGGTAATGGGTGGATAACTTTCACGAAGCTGCGTAGGGGCGCTTCAGTGTTTTGCAAAGAAGGTTGGACAAGCTTCCCCATTAGAGGGAGGAAGTTCTTTTTCGGATTTAACTCTGCTGTCTTTCCATTTGACTTCCCTTCAGCACCAAGATGTCGTGGGAGAAGGATGAGCGCCTCTATAGACACATGGTACAACCTGGATCATCTTCGCGGTACTCATTGACAGCGAACCGGCCTCCATATCAGGCCGTACCCTGAAGGCGGTTTCCTGGTGCACATGGCATTCAGTCGTGGAATTATTTCGACCCGGCCGTGATTGGTGGTCCCCATGTTTATAGCCGGGGATCGGTTCGGGTTGTACCCCACGTTGTTCTAGATTAATTAAATCGCCTATGGCGTATATAGATTAGCTATGTTCTACTTTTGTTTGATAATATAGTTTGTAAAACGCTCACCGGAATAGGTGCTCTAATTCGCCACAGGTGGAAAGTTTCTCTTATCAGATGAGTGCGTGATGTGCTATGCTTATTGCCTCACCGCTATTTATCTTTTACTTCATTAAGTTGTATATGTTGCGATTCGCGAACATATACTTTTAATATTTGCATTAAGTGTTTCCAGGATTTGAATAAACTAAGTTTAATGGCTCCTAACCACGACGTAGCCACCCATCAAACTTGGGGGGGCTTACCAGGTTATATGACTACCCACTGTTTGCGCCACATCGTACGCAAGTGTATTTGGAAAGCAGATCGTACGTAAGACGGTATTGCAAGCCCAAGTACCAAAGGGACGAATTTAAATATTCGCCCACCATCTTGGTGGGCCGGCAGGGAGACGGTCCTCGTGTCGGTTGTAAAAAGAACGGATGTACATGGTTCGCGCACAGCGCGCACTTTCGACGCGCACCAAGGGGCGCATTTTTGTCGCGTACAAACGCGCATTTTTGTCGGCGGACAACGCGGCACTGGTTTTGTCGCGACCACGCGCCACTTTTGTCGCTCACCAACGCCGCACTTCTGCCAGCAGAAGCACGTTCTTCTGTCGCCACCATGTTGGCATCGGGCTACTGGTACAAAAGGTACGCCCTTACCCAGGATGCAAACATACGAGATCCACCTTCACCATTGAGACAATCACAATCCCAATTTCCAGTGCGCACTATCGCATTTGGGCTGCTGCAGTATGGTCATCCCATGTGCGCACAACATGGGTTCATGGCCGTTATGGTTGATTGGCCTACGCGGCCATGAACAGAACTTTAAGTCTAGCCCATAACACTGTAGGCCCATGCGCTCATGTCACGACTAGACTTGGGGGGCTTGTGGACCGTATGGTCCGGGACTGGACCCTACATGGGCAGGCCCGGGCAGACAGCGCCCACCTCTACGCCTAAACCCTAATTCATTTGGCTATAAATCATTGGCTGGAATCCCCTTATTCTTATTCATAAACACGTAGTTTGACCCCCTCCGTAAAAAGAACCCGTAAACTTTTTGTTGCAATTTTTATGTTTGCTAGTTTGGGCTAACAACGCCAATTTCCCCAAAGACGTAGAAATTGGGACCCCGTCCGCGCGTGGAGCGGTGTGTTGTGCTACGCCTCGGGTCCCTCCTAAACGGGTTCTCTTTGTTGACAGGTCTACTTAGGGGCTCGAGAAGACGACTAACGGCCCAGGGAGGAGTCGATTGAATCCTGCCCGCGCCGATTATGCATCAATCAACACCGGAGTTTATTCTTTTCAAAAATTGAAGTGTGTTAGCAAAAAAAAAGACAGCAAATGCATTTTAAATACATCAAAAAGGAAATTTACTCTTATTATGTGTATGGCTAAAGAAGGAAAAGAATGTTTTTGTGTGCCGTCTGATGTGTGCAATCACCGCTCTCTTTTGTTTTTTCTTTTCATTTACTCAAATTCATCACTTGATTATCTTATTTAAATTGTGTTTCAATTTTTTATTTATTTATTTTCTTCTTCTCTTCTTCTTCTTCTTCTTATTATTATTATTATTATTATTATTATTATTATTATTATTATTATTATTATTATTATTATTATTATTATTATTATTATTATTATTATTATTTGAACAAGTCAGTACTATAGGGTCTCAAATTAATTGGTAGTAGTGTAGTACTACTTAAAGGGTGACCATATGTCCGTATTAGTATCAACGAGCGGGGTAGCCCGCGCGTTGCTGCGGGAGTACTTGGTAATGGGTCAAAATTACTCATCCGGATTGCCTTGTCGATAGTGTCGGTTTTTTTTTTTTTTTTTTTTTTTTCGTGTTTATCATTTGTTGTTGCTTAGGCGTCTTAAATTTTCGAAATATACTATGCAAAATATTTAAAAACTCGCGCGTTGCTACGGCAGGTTTTGCGTTTTCTTGCAAAATATTAACACATATTGAAAACCTGTTTGGTTCAGTATGCGTGACCTGATTCTAATTGACTTCAATCACAGTAAACGCGTGCCTTATTCCTTTATCGATCAGGCACAACCTAGAATGCACGAAACGAATCGAATTTGCCAAATAAATTGACTTCGAGAAAGTTATGCATATTTATATTCGTTTTTATTGGAAAAATTATTTCGAGAACAATGGCGGAAGTTTTATAACTTTTCGAGTCCGTTTGGTATGTCGAATGAGTCCCGGAGCGTGTTTACTAAAAGTTTTGATACTTGTCCCTTCTAGTCCCTCCACCCTATTTTTAATAATAACCTTTGAGTTTTTGTTGTACACATTTGATCCCTCAAATTTTTATAAAACCAATTTCTTATTCATAATATCTCTCCCACTCTCTCACTAAAAACACACCAACACACACTCTCTCTCTCACTTCGCCTGCCATCCCTCTACCTCCGCCAACCACCATCATCTCCGGCCACTACCGTCGCCGGAAAATTTTCTGGCGAGGTCTTTTTTCTTCCAAATCGTTAATCGGCTCACCTATTTTCTTTCTGGAGCTTCGCGGCCTGTGACTCGTCCCGTATCACCACTCAAGCGCCACCCACCACCACTGTCACCGGACCGCCGCCACAGTNCTGTATGGTGCCATATGTTTAATTCCACACTGGTGGGGAATGCGCGAACTTGGTTTAGCAAACTTCCACGAAGAAGTATAAAGGGGTATGAAGAGTTGCGGAAAGCATTCCGCTTGAACTTCACACCAAGAAAGAAGTACGCTAAGGACTCAGTTACATACAACGACCTCAAAAGAGATGTTTAATAAAATGTCACATTCGCTTTGATAAATCAGAGTACAAAGGTCCCAACAATTTCTATTTAAAACTTAAGTTACAAGAGTTAAAACATGACTCATATGTATATTATAAAGATAAAAAGTTATCGAATGTGTAGAAATCAAGTCCTTCAATATTGATATCCACATAACAAATTACGATTCGAGAGGAGTTCATAGCCAAAAAATGATTCGTACACACGCTATGGTGGATACACATAAGCCCACTCATTCATAACTCGTCACTTACATAAAGAGGCGTCCCAATCCATGTAAGTGATGATCTATGAATTTATGGTCCAGCGGTTTATAATTTCCTTATTCAATAAGACGATTATAAATCATCCTACTTAAGTATGTCCATCACAAAACAAAAAATACACAACAAGATCAAGTGCTACAATAAGTAAAAGGATGCCTAATTAACGACATGATTCATCAAAATCATAAGAAGAAGTAACGAGAATAATAATATGAAATTAGTCAATCGTATTCCCAAAGGTAAGTGCCAAAGGACGGCACGATCCGAGATGACAAGTTAAGGTATTACTCCCATCAATTGGAAGATTTCAAAACAATGGATCACGAAAACAACATACGTGATTCAAAGGCATAAGAAGAATGTTCACACTCAGAGTTGAACAATCAATTTACTAATGGAATTGACAAAGTACACCGAATGTCAATATCATCAAAGCAAATAAAGTAAAGTAGCGAAAATGTTTCAGAGATCACTGCATCATTCATAAAAGGTTAAAGTAAACAAACTCATTAGTACATAACATAGTACTATACACATGCGTAAGAATTTGAGAAGAGAGTAACACATATATGTACGGGTATCCTTATACAATACTAGTATCGACGTTCGAGGGAGAAAATAAGAAAACACGAAGTACGCGATAAATCGGAGTGGTCAGCGTATATATAACTGGCCGATATAAAGCAAATAATACGACTTCGTAAGATAGGCGTGAGAGAGCGAAATCATGACTAGGGGATATACTCATTATTCATCTAATAGAAATATGGATGCAAAATAGAGCATATAAGTTACCTGGGAGCAAGCAAGCGCGGATATCGAACAATGGTGAAAGACTTAAAATTTTTCGAAAATCAGTTATAGTTTAGGTTTTGAAAACGACCTATTTCTCTATAACTAATGCTCTGATACCATTCTGTGACACCCCCAAAATTACAATGCAGCGGAATACCAATTTGGGTGTCACTTCATAGTTCATACATACAAGTTACATAAAACGACCTCAAAAGAGACGTTTAATAAAATGTCACATTCTATTTGATAAATCAGAGTACAAAGGTCCCAACAATTTTTATTTAAAACTTAAGTTACAAGAGTTAAAACATGACTCATATGTATATTATAAAGATAAAAAGTTATCGAATGTGTAGAAAACAAGTCCTTCAATATTTGATATCCACGCGACTCCGATGGCTCCCAATGCTCAGCTAGCATACTAATACCTGAGAAAATACATGCTAAAAGGTCAACATAAAGTTGAGTGAATTCATAGAGTTTAATAAGTAATCAGTTAAATACAAGTATTATTCATTATAAAAGACATATAACAAATACGTGTCGGGAAATCAGATTATAGTATAGAGCTCATGAAACCAAACCTTGACCTAGTTTAATAGTGCCCCGAGAAGGTAAAATTTGCCATTTACCCCAACCTCTCAATATTATGTGACCGTTATATGTGAGCGCTACTCACCCGGCCAAGCCCGCCAAGCCTAATATGCATATTCATAATACTAGCGTTTCCCTACGGAATTAACGGTTCATGATGGGGACTTAATTGGCAAGAAATACTCGATTGACTATAGTCATGTAAGCTGGCTATTTTGTGTTTAGGCATTAAAAAGGCTGTTATAACAGTGGATAATCTAACGGGTCAAGCTCATACCTTGCTTCACATACAATGCCTTGATCAAAAGGCTCACATAAGTGACATTTTAATGTGTTTTTATCTGACATAATATACTAGAGGTTATTGCTTGTAAGATGAGCGAGTCGGGTGGTTTTGTGTAACGGGTCAATATGGGTGATTTTTTACATGCCGAAACGGTTGGGTGACCCCAAACTTTCCTTTCTTTAAATCTTAAAATTATGTTGGGTTGATAATGGTAAAACCCATTAAGTTTCATCGTTAGAATCGTTTAATATTGTCTTGCAATGTAGCTCGCAAACACCATGGCTTATGGAATATGGAGAAGCGCCCGATAAGCCACTTGATGATGTTGTTTTTGGCAGGCTAAAACAATCTTATTTAAAGCCACTTGGTAATACTAGATCTCTATGTTCACGAATATCTTTAGTTACACCTATAATTGTTTTTATAAATAATTTAAGGCATAATCTAAGATTATCTTTAAAATGTGCAAGTAATTTCAAGATGTCTTTCAGAGGAGAAATCATGGTACTCAAGCAATTGTTTAAAGGCATGGATTCAAATAACAATGGAAAAATAACATTTGAGGGACTGAAGCATGGACTATCCAAGTAAGGGACAAGACTAATCTAATGTGAAGTCAAACATTTGCTTGAAGCTGTAAGATTATCCAAGTTTCTTAACTAATTCCTTGAAATTTTTATATGGTCACAAAATTCATGTGTTTCTTTCTTATATGCAATAGGCTGATGCAGATGCATATGCAACTGGAACCATATAATAAGAAGATGTGTGTGATTTGTTCAGAAACTAGACGAGACTGCTGTGGAGTTGGCTAATTTTCTCATCATGGAAATAAGTGCACGGATTTTACTAAGCTCAGTACTGACAAAGAAACAAGAATTACGTTTCTCTGTTGTTTCATTGCTCTGCATCACCTAAAACACAACTTAGTGCAGGAAGCACTTTTACAATGTGTAGATTAGTTCACACTCATTTCAACTCTAAACTTAAGTATGATAACTGCTAAATGGGTCGTGTTAATAGTTTGACAAGTATTTTAACTGCTGAATAATGTGCTTTAATAGTTTTAAAGTTGATTGTTGTTGTGTATGAATTAACTGTAAGACTGTGAATAGCAGCATGCTACACATTATTTGTTAGAATATGCTATTTATCATTTACATTTAGATGTTGCACTTTATATATGCATTATAGTTGCATGATATTTGTTTTGCAATATATTTATGTGTTTTTTAAAATGAAGTCAAGAGTATAATTCCAGAAATTATAATTGATTTAAATCAAGAAAAATGGAACGATGATTATGGTTAGATACTTAGATCATGATCTATTGAATGATATAAAACCAATCGGCAATCCAACCAATTGATGACCTTTACCTCTAGAATGGAAAGATATTGTAAAGACCCATCTCACAATTACTATCCACATTGATGTTTATCACAATGTTACTGATATGCATGAACTGGTGGTATCGGCACATATGAGCAAGCATAAAATACTTTAGTTGGGCGTGACCCAACTTTGTATTCTATGCTATCAACTCAAAATCATTTACTTATAAATGGTTTAATTCATGGTGTGTTACTCAAACATGAAAAACTTAAATACCTATTTATGAGAAAACGGGTCGTAATAAGAGAGCGGGTTCAACAGATCCAAAGTTACTTTTTTTAACATGATCCAAAACTACTTGGCAGACAAATATTCTTGAACTTCTTTTACTTACCATTTATTTTAAGACCAATCAAATTGGAGTTCACGATCCATAGACGTTTATTACATAAATAGGTACAAGCATAGTAGTTTATAGTATCATTGACTTATAACTTATTATTTTTTTTAAAAATAATTCAAACTATTTATGTTTTTTATTCTTTTACTTTATTTACACACTTAACTTTTGATGCATAATTTCTTTAAAAACCCCATGATTCCACGGGTCCATAAGCTATCAAAAACTACTATAAATGTTGTATATAAACAAGTTCTTCAAGGTCTATGATCAAACGGTCAATAGGTATGTACATTATACATATTACATGTTTTGTGGTATTTTTCTTATTTACACTTATTACAAATCCCAAACTTCTTTTGCTTACTTTTTTTTATACTTATTAGGTGTTCACGGAATGGACCTTTTGTTGAAGTGTTAGAATGGTCACTACATGCATTTGCTTCTCAAGACAAAACATATTGGAGATCAAGAAGCAATGAACGTTTATTACGCAAATATTTACAAGCATTGTATTTTATACTTTCAGTCACTTATAACTTATTGTTCCGTTACAAGAAAATTTCATAGCGTTTACGTTCGTTGTTCTTTCTTACTTCATTCACGTACTTATCTTTTTTTGATTAAAAAACCCTCTAAAATCCCGTGAATTTCACGGGTCTATAAGCTAGTTAGCCTATATAACCGAATATATTACTCCGTATATTGTGCTGAGTAATTATGTGATTGGGCTTTTAATGGGCTTATAGCTGAAATTATTTAAAATGTGTAGATATATTGATAGTAACAAGAAATGTATACCCGCCGCGTTGCGGCGGGCCTTTTTTGTGCCTGATAAATTTTTCATAACTATGTATCGCGTTTTTTATTTTATAAAATTATTTTTTTTTTACGTCAGGCAGTTATCATAGGTTTTACGTTATTGTTTGTTGTTGTTGCATTATTTTTGTGACGTATTGTGTTTATCAAGGTTTATGCATTTCAGTGTATATTATTGTAGGGCCGGGCCCTTTTTTTGCCTGATAAATTTTTCGTAAATATGTATCATGTGTTTTACTCTAGAAAATTATTTTTTTTTACGTCAGGCAGCTATCATAAGTTTTACGTTATTGTTTTTTGTTGTTGCATTATTTTTGTGAGGTCTTGTGTTTATCAAGGTTTATGCATTTCAATGTATACTATTGTAAGGTTGACTGGTTACTAACAATTCTGAAATTTTGAATTTATATACATGGCAGTTGACTTATCATGTCAAATAGTACTGGTTTGCTATTTGGGAACTAAGTCTGTGTTTATGTTTTTTTTGGGAAGGGTTATAAATTTTTTTTATTCTCTTTGTGAGTTTTGGCTGAGCTTATTAAGGAGGCTTGACATTGTTTTTATTTATCATCTGTTTGCTTTGGATCAATTGTTGTGAGTGTAATGGATGGTTTTACTAGACTTTTAGAGCTTGCTTATTCTGCTCGTTCATTTTCTCTTGTTGATGCCATGCGTTTGGGTTTTGAGAAAGAAGTTCAAGAAGAACGGGGTTGGTTCTCTTTTCTGTATGGGTGGTGTGTGCACGTTGCTGATCGGGTTGCTTACTTAAATGCTATTATTGATGAATTGGAGTTTTGTAGTCGTGATATGTGTGTGGCTGAGCTCGTGGTGGAGTTAAGAAGTGGTGATGCTTTGGTATTTGCTGATTCTGTTATGTATTTTAAGACAGTTCGTGATTTTGAGGTGGAAAAGTTAGAGAATATGCAACTTTTTTTGCAGGCTTCCGCTGCGCATCTTGAACGTCGTATGCAATTTCTTGCTAGGTTTAATGTTATGTAATAGTTGTTGTGTCATTTATTATTTGAGTTGGTATTTTTAGGTTGATTTGCTCGTGTGCCTGTGCGATTTTTTTTTTTTTTTTTTTTTTTTTTTTTTTTTTTTTTTTTTTTTTTTTTTTTTTTTTTTTTTTTTTTTTTTTTTTTTTCATGTTGTAATTGCTCATCAGTTTGGAATTAAGTAACTTTTTTTTCTTATCTGGCTTGCACATAGTAATTTGCTAATAACATATCGGCTTGAGGATGTAGTATTATGGTATTCATTAAATGTATGTATAATTTGTTGGTTGTTTAATAAAAATTTCATATGATGAAGTAAATTATCAAGATGTAAGATGTCATGTACATTTTTAAAATTAGTCACGTTGCATTTACAAGGTTATTTTAGAAGGCGGTTATGATTTTGTATAATGGGGGAAAAGTATATGGCGATTTGTATTTATCTAATTTTTGAGTCAGGAATATATGCCACTTTTAAAAATGGTATGGTTCTCCGCAATGTAAAGAAAGTGATAGTTAGTTGGTAAGAAGAAGGCAATGTAAAGGTATGGTTCTCCGCAATTATTTATAAAGGTATGTATCTAGTTTGGGTTTGGAATATTATTTATTAAAGGTATGGTTCTCCACAATGTAAAGAAAGTGATAGTTAGTTGGTAAGAAGAAGGCAAAATTATAAGCACTGTCCGATATTATGGAGGGTGGTTGATAATATTCTATTCTTTTAAAAGTTCGGAGAGAATTATTGTGGTGCTTTAGATTTTAGTTGTTATAAATTTAATTTTTCTTATCATGGTGTGAGATATATTTGTTTACATATTGTGGTTTATCTTTCTAAGTTGGTCCGGTTTGTGGTTGTTTCGCTGTGTCCATTTGGTTGTAAGGGTGTGATCCACGAGTACAGCATTTGTAATTTAATGTTGCGGTTGTTGGTTGAGCTCGAAATGGGTAGCTGGTTATCGGCTTCGAGCTCTGGCCGGCAATGGAATTAAAGCTTCACACTGGTCCACTCGTCCATCGACTAAGTTCCAACTCTACGTTGATAAGAGAAAAAAAAATCCCCGATTCTCCTTTTGATTATATTTCTACGATATTTTAATTTAATTTTGTTTTATTTCAAGTAAGGAAGTTGAATATTTATTTATAGTTAAGGCTTACGAATTTATCGAACTATAAAATTTTCTTATTTTTAATTTTTTTATATTCATGTTTGGCTTGTTTTATTTTGAATGTATTTTTTTTTAATTTTTTCTATTTAAGTTGATGTTTTTTTTGTATAGTTCGTTTTTATATAATATGTTGTTGTTTCTTGCCCATTCATGTTGTGTTTTTAAAAGCTTAATAGAAATTGCCTAAAGGGTTAATATGTAAATATGTTAAAAGAATTAAAACTAATCCTGAGTGTATTCATATTCTAAAGGAACTTAGCTTTTTATGATTTCAATTCGAAAATTACGCTATCATATTTTTAACGCGTAAGTTACTTATATAAGTAAACAAAAAAATACGCGAAAAGGTATTTGTGGGTCAATTTGGTCTTTTTTTTTTTGTTAACAAATATTATTATTGCCACTAGTAGCCCGTGTTTTCCTTTATCTATATTTTCTAAACTAAATTTCATCTCCGTTCTTTGTAGTTGGGATTAATAATCTAACAGGTGTATTTTCACTAGTCACACCACAGCATCGTTCCTGGACATGTGTCTTTCCTAATCTACGATTTTAGCTAGTGGATTATCGTTGGTGCTTATTTACGTGTAATTTTGTTAATTATCGCATTTCGGTGTTAGGTTATCCACTGCTTAAGGTTAAGCCAGAATGTGTGTGGGTTTCGAAATCGAGAAGGCTGCGTATTTCAAAAATGTTGGTAGATCCACCAACGCGCCTAAATGGCGGCGCTTTCTGATTAGGGCACCTGCCCGGTTTGCCCTAATTTGATTTAGGTATGCTTATCTTATCTTTTAATTAATGTCTTTTGTTTGGTTGCCTTTTCTTTTGCCTATAAATAAGCTTCTCCGTGTTGTACTATCTGTGTGCTTCTGTTAAAAGAGTTTTACCATTAAGTCTGCTAGTTATGGATAACCATATTGCCAATGGGGGTAGTTTTGTTATTAGTAGTTTGGTCCCTGTAGTGAATTTGTAGAACAGAGATGATCATGTTGCCAATGAGGGTGGGTTTGTTAGTGATAGCCTTGTGCGTGTAGCTAATACGCAAGATGTAGGTAATCATGTTGCTAATGGGGGTAGTTCTCTTGGTGATAGGGTGGTTCGTGTAGCCTATTTGGAGCATGGAGGTCACCATGTTGCTAATGGGGGTGGTTCTATTAGTGATAGACTGGCGCGTGTAGCGAACTCGCAAGATAGAGGTAGGCAGTTCTATCTGTTTTTCGAGCGTTACAGGTTTGTTTTGCTTAATGTGCAGCGTGATGATAGGCGTCACATAACTCGCGAAAGGGTGTTGCTTCACCAGCTGCAAGCCTATCTTGCTGAGCTGCAGGGGTCTGGGGATTCTTTTTTGATGACCCGTACAGTTGCCCTCATCAATGCTCTCATTGCCATCGTTGAGTAACGCATGCGTGCATATGGGCGTAATGTTGCTGATGCAGGGCGCCTGACTGGGTTGCTTATGGACTATCTTGGAGACGTGATGCACCTGTAATTACGCACTCGCATGTGGCACAGCTGACTTATAATCTGTCTATGTAAATAGGTGTCGTTTATTATGTATTAGTGTCTACGTGTCAATGTTCTGTACGTTGTCTGTACTTGTAGGTTTAGTAAGTTGTCTTAGATTGTAGTGGATAATAGTGTCGGGTTTTTTGGCTGTTCAACTTGTTGAATGGTCGNCTGGGTTGCTTATGGACTATCTTGGAGACGTGATGCACCTGTAATTACGCACTCGCATGTGGCACAGCTGACTTATAATCTGTCTATGTAAATAGGTGTCGTTTATTATGTATTAGTGTCTACGTGTCAATGTTCTGTACGTTGTCTGTACTTGTAGGTTTAGTAAGTTGTCTTAGATTGTAGTGGATAATAGTGTCGGGTTTTTTGGCTGTTCAACTTGTTGAATGGTCGTGTCTGGTTGTGGAAGATGTGGTTTTTGTTGGCCTAGTGGTTGTAGTAAGGTTTATGGCTGTAAGGTTTGTAGTTATGGTATGGCTTTAAGCCGCATTTTGTAATGCATGTTTTCTGATGTTGAATGGTTTTTCATATTAGCATGTGTAAGGATGTTGAGTATATTATTATCTTATTTCTGTTTACTGTTGTTGTTGTTATTTTCTTCTTATTTTTCCATTGAATTGATTTGGTTACTCTTGAGGAAGATTATCATGTATATAGTGTTCTTCGAAATTATAATATCTTAGGATTAGTTTGGTGAATATTGACTGTGGTGAAATGGAATATGTGTTTTTTTGTTTCTTAAGCGGTTGTAGCACAGTTTTGGCTTGTAGGTTTCGTAATTCTGTTACGGTTTTAATCTGCATTTCGTGATGCATACTTGTCCTTTTTGATGGTTTTTCATGGTGATATGTAGGTAAGGATTCAGAATATGTCATCCTGTTATTTCTGGTTTTTATTCCTGTTGTTATACTCTTTTGATTCCTGGCCTCAATTTATTTATTTAGTCTTCAAAAAGATTATCATGTGTGTATCATTTTTTGAACTTGTGATAGTTTAAGGTTAGTTTAGTGAATAATGGCTGTGGTGATAAGGTAGGTATGTTTTTTGTTGCTCAAGTGGTTATAGCAGAGTTTATGGTTGTAGGTTTTGTGGCCGTATTGTGGCTTTAAGCCGTATTTTGTAATGCGTATTTTCTCGTTTTCAATGGTTTTTCATGGTAATACAGTGGTTAGAAATCTGAATATGTTATCATATTATTTCTTATTTTTGTTCTTGCTATTATACTGTTTTGATTTTCATCTTGTGTTAACTTGTTCATTCTTAAAAAAGATTAGGACATATATATGGTTTTATCAAATTACGATGTGCTAAATTTGCTTCGGTCGATAATGGTTGTGACGAAAGGACAGTTATTTTTAAAGTGGTGTCGTAATTGTATTTCTAAATTAGTTGGTATGTCCTTTCCTATTTTTTTTCTACTGGTCTCTAGTTTTTTCTTCGATGGTTGGTTAGGTGGTCCAGTTGATTAGGTTTATTTTGTATGGGATTCAATAATGTATTTATATGACTAATATGTGTTTGGCCGATCTGCATTGTATTATTATTAATTTGTATGTTTGTTTCTTGTTGCGACTCTAAAGTTAGTAATGCGAAACCAATAATGTATTTCTCTAAGAAGGTTTGGATTCAGTTTGCTGTATTCCCAGTTTGTTATTTTCACATGTTGGTGAACTTGTGGTTGCCATATAGGAATGCTGACCGAGTTTGATTAAATAGAATGGATTGTGTTTGCTCTTTTAAGAGGATTCGGTTTGCTACGTTCCCAGTTTGTTATTTTTACACATTGGTGAACCTGTGGTTACCATATAGGAATACCGATCGAATTTGATTAGATAGAATGGTTTGTGTCTGCTCTTTTAGGATTTTGGATAGTAACTTTTATTTGCGTTGTGTAACTGTATACTGATTAGTTTTCTTGTTTGTATGCATCTATGGGAGCAAATCATTGCTGGTGCTGAAAAAACAATAGTTATGATAGATTTAACAGTGATTCGTAATGTAGTTTTTGTTGAATTACCTAGTGTAGAATGTTCGATAGATGTAGGTTGTTGTGTTGTTGCTCATTGAGATGATGATGCAGATAAATAAGGTAATATATATATTACCAAATCCATTGAAAGCATTCTATCAAAATTCGGCTAGATGCTAATGCATTAACCGTTAGGATGCTTTCATATGTGTTATATTAGTTATACACGCTCCGCGTATAAGTCACTATATAAGATACTTGAACATGCATTACCAACTATATTATATACAGAGCATCTCAGGAGATCTCTATTCTTTTTTCTGCTTCTTTGGGACTGGGTCGTCTTCTTTTTTCGCTCGGCTCTGCGAATAGTTCTTTTCTTGCGGTTGATTGGAGTGGTCGAGGCGTTGCAATTGGGGTATCCATTGGAGTTTCTTGGGTAACACCAGGGGCTACGGGTGGGGGAGAGTATTCTTCGCTTTGCTGAGCTACTGTTGCCACTGTTGATGGAGATGAAGGGCTTGCTGATGTTCCCGGTAATGCAGTTGGTGGGTTGTCCATAATTTTTTTCAAAACAAATGTGGGTGGACCTTTT
Organism: Artemisia annua; assembly: GCA_014162995.1. NCBI lineage: Eukaryota > Viridiplantae > Streptophyta > Magnoliopsida > Asterales > Asteraceae > Artemisia > Artemisia annua. The sequence goes on along the minus strand of LBNU01018662.1, from coordinate 12,507 downwards.
ATTGTTGGTGTAGCAAACTGGAATTGAAAAACATGCCGTGTGTTCTGCAATGCTAATACAGCTGCTGGGATAGTTGATGGGTTTTTCTCTTCCACTTCTTGAAGTAGCGTGTTAATATCTTTTATGAGCCTGTCTGTTTGAGGTGTGAAGCAACTGATTGTCGCATTCCCTATGCCATCCGTTATAACCATCCTAAAGCAGTAACTGCAGTAACAATAGTGTATAAGCATGTGTTATATACTCGCTAGTAGTTCAGAGATAGTAATAATCGAACTTTTCTACTTTTCTTATACGTTTTAACATACCTATTCTCTGGGTTTGGCTTGGTTCCATATTGATGACACTGGCCATGCAGGTACCCGTACCTAAGTTTACCACCACATTCATCACATTTCTGGTAATACCATTCGTGGCCAGTGTCAATTTGGAGTATCATAGCTTCTTGCGTAAACAACACGCGCTGTAAATTGTTAAATTAAGTTAATATAGTCGTATAATAAGGGTACTCAGTTTTGATGCAACTTGTGCTTACTTGTTGAGTCTTTGGGTCGATCTGTAATAGTGTTGCTAGTGGAACACGATTCCTGTTTCTCTCTTGTTCCCAGTTTGTCAGCCTTTCTGTTTGTACTTGTAATTTTGGGACAGCTGCATTTGTCTCATTGTAACTGTGTTTATGCGTATATGCTAATATTAGTGTGAATATAATGCCCAGTATAATATTTGATCGGTGTGTATATTCTTACGCAGCTAGCAGGTCGCCAGTTTCTTGGACATCCGGATTAAAGTAATAGCGAGTGGCTGAGGTAGCGGACAACTGTATCTGACCTGCATATTCCAAGATCATTAGTTAGCTAAATTGTAATTGTGGACAGAGGTAAGTTCGTTAAGTATGATAATTTTTAGCATACCGGCATATCTTTTCAGATAGCACGAACTAACAGCCAATATGACAGGTTGTTTCATCTGTGCATATTCATCTTCTTCGAACCTGTCGGCATCTTCATTCCACAATGTGAAGAGGACCACATTATTGCTGCAAGGTGAGAGTGTGCATAAGAATTATAACAATGTCTTGCCTATAAATTAGAATATGCACAGTTTAAGTTGTACTTACTTTAGGTTGCGTATTGTGATGTTTCACACCTTGACTCTATTAGTAGTTGCACCTCCATATTCTTTAACTTTTTCCACGTTGTGCACATATCCTATGTAGTCTGGTTAGGCATATCGGCAAACGTTCAGATACTGAGACTTATATTAAAAATGTGTCATTCAGTTAGATATGTTACCTGTAAGTATCGGGTTTTTTTTTCTAGCCTTGCATTTAACTCATTGAATGCTGCGAAATTGAAGTAGTGATAAGGAAAGTCATTATCTTGTGACAGATCAATCTGCGTATATTTTCCAAAACAAAGTGTAAAATCGTTATCCAGTGTCTTGCCCCAACTATCTGCTTTTTCAAAACCGAAACCCTGGATTTTGTACACACTGTTTATCTGCAAATCGCGTTCAAAACGTTCTTTCTCTTTCAAATCTGCATTTGCTTGTGTTGCAGAGCCCTGGAATAAAATGATAAATTATGCAATGCCTGGTCTATAGATATAGTTTTTGTTTTCTTATTGTAATCTAGCTATATTTTTAAGAAGTTTCAGTAACGTGATACCTTTTTGTCAAGCAATATACATGAGAAGCCCATGGATGCAAAGCCTGGCACTTTTACTGCGGTCCATTTATGATATACTCTAACTTCAATAAACTTACTGTTATCTCCAGGATTCAATTCAGTTAAGTAGGCAAACTGCCGGGATGGGATGATGGGATTGGTGGTACTTTCAGAAGCTGTGTCTGCATTAACGGTTAGTGACATTCTCCTGCCAATAAGTGCATTGTCAGATGAACGAAAATTAGATTAGCAATCTAAAGAGTAACGAAAATTAAGAAATGATGTATTAGGTTCTGAATTATGCAAACATAGGAAGGGGTATTAATGGTTGTCAGAATGTATATAAACTCGTTCGCTATACTGACACGTAGTGCAAATCATAATATAATGCAAAATACGAAAAATATAAAGTAGCAGCAGATATTTGCGTATAATGAGCATGAGACGTTTGAATGTATAATATCCCAATACTTAGCATAAGTTATAAAACAATGGACAAAAGGAATAAAGAAACATAACAATATATATGCGGATGACAATTAAAGACAAATATATAGAATAGTCTATATGTAAAAGCAAGGCCTCTAGTGTTAGACATATCAGTTAAACCTACAGGGGTAACGCTCTGCGTAGATATTATATTGGTAAGCAACTCAGTAATAATAGAATAAAGTATATTAATGATGTGCACACGCATAGGTTGACTACTATAGCATGGAAAGCAACACATAGCACGATTAACAATAAACTGAAGATATTAGGCATACTGTTAAACGCATAGTTAAACTGTAGGCGCCTATACTATATATTATAGCCAGATCAGAGTTTTTATAGCTGCATAAAGAATCTTTGTAATGGTAATGGTGGTACCATAATTTTGGTCAAAAAATCTTTGTAAACTATATTTTTTGTGGTATTGCGATCACGGCCTGAGGTATCGGTGATTAGCACTTTTAGCCCCCCAGGAGAAGTTGCCCTCGATAATGCGACATATATTTGACCGTGACCGAATATATTGTTAGGAAGGTACACCCCTATTCTTTTTAACGATTGCCCTTGGCTTTTGTTGATAGTCATTGCGTAGCACACTTTGACCGGGAATTGTTTCCTTTTGAATGTAAATGGAATGCTCTCATCATTACTAATGAGCAAAATTCTCGGCAAGAAAACTTTTTGGCCCACTCTAGTTCCGGTGATTATTTTAGCCTCTATAATCCGTTGCAGAAGCTGTGTCACAATAAGCCTCGTTTCATTGCATAAACCACCTATTAGGTTTAAGTTTCTCAACAACATTATAGGAACACCTATTTTTAGCGACAATAGATGCTGTGGCATGCTTGGGAATTCTAATGTGTTAAGATATTCCACTGGGTATAACAACTCTGTAGCACCGCCATCGTTCATTTTAGGGGTTGCTTGGTCGTGACTCCTATACGATCATCCTTCACTCTGTACAATATCTAAAACCTTTTCGTTGATCATATCCACTGTTTCATTCTTTGGACATACTATAGCTTTCTGCTGCAGTGTCTGTGCAGTTGGCATTTCAAGTATGTGTCTATCATATATGAAATTTACCAATTCTGCTAGGCCATGTTCAGTATTCTCTATACAATACTGATAAGGTATCTTAACCCATGATGTGTTATCGGAGTCTGACTCATCTGGGTAGCCTGCAGTACCATTACCTACAGCTAGTAACCATTCTGAAAAGGTGTTAATATTAGCTGTATTGCTGGTCACCGGTGAGTCTTGATGTAACCGCATATTTTCGTGTAGGACAATAACTTGAAAATGTCGCCACAGGTAGGATTCTGCAACTGATGCTGCTATGATCTCACTTTTTGAACCGTGTTTCTTAACTGGCAATGTCTGTCGGAAGTCCACCCCGAGAATAACAGGCTTATTTCCAAATAGGTGGGTTGGTGCGTCTAGTATGTCCCTAAGAGTCCGATCAAGTGCTTCAAAACACTTTCGATTATTCATCGGGGCCTCATCCCATATATTCAAGTTAGTTCTTTTGAGTAACTCAGCTAGCTGGGTATTCTTTTTAATATTGCATACCGAATGGTCAGTTAGGTTGAGCGATAATTTGAATCTTGAGTGGGCTGTCCGGCCAGCTGGCAAAAGCAACGACGCTATGCCCGAAGACGCTACAGCCAACACCACTTTTCCCTCTGATCTCAAAGCACAAAGAATTGCTTTCCAAAGAAATGTTTTCCCAGTCCCGCCATGACCACAAATGAATAGAAGCTCTTGATTGCCATTTGAAATAGTGATTATTTTAGCCTCTATAATCCGTTGCAGAAGCTGTGTCACAATAAGCCTCGTTTCATTGCATAAACCACCTATTAGGTTTAAGTTTCTCAACAACATTATAGGAACACCTATTTTTAGCGACAATAGATGATGTGGCATGCTTGGGAATTCTAATGTGTTAAGATATTCCACTGGGTATAACAACTCTGTAGCACCTCCATCGTTCATTTTAGGGGTTGCCTGGTCGTGACTCCTATACGATCATCCTTCACTCTGTACAATATCTAAAACCTTTTCGTTGATCATATCCACTGTTTCATTCTTTGGACATACTATCATATATGTGTCTATCATATATGAAATTTACCAATTCTGCTAGGCCATGTTCAGTATTCTCTATACAATACTGATAAGGTATCTTAACCCATGATGTGTTATCGGAGTCTGACTCATCTGGGTAGCCTGCAGTACCATTACCTACAGCTAGTAACCATTCTGAAAAGGTGTTAATATTAGCTGTATTGCTGGTCACCGGTGAGTCTTGATGTAACCGCATATTTTCATGTAGGACAATAACTTGAAAATGTCGCCACAGGTAGGATTCTGCAACTGATGCTGCTATGATCTCACTTTTTGAACCGTGTTTCTTAACTGGCAATGTCTGTCGGAAGTCCCCCCCGAGAATAACAGGCTTATTTCCAAATAGGTGGGTTGGTGCGTCTAGTATGTCCCTAAGAGTCCGATCAAGTGCTTCAAAACACTTTCGATTATTCATCGGGGCCTCATCCCATATATTCAAGTTGGTTCTTTTGAGTAACTCAGCTAGCTGGGTATTCTTTTTAATATTGCATACCGAATGGTCAGTTAGGTTGAGCGATAATTTGAATCTTGAGTGGGATGTCCGGCCAGCTGGCAAAAGCAACGACGCTATGCCCGAAGACGCTACAGCCAACACCACCTTGCCCTCTGATCTCAAAGCACAAAGAATTGCTTTCCAAAGAAATGTTTTCCCAGTCCCGCCATGACCACAAATGAATAGAAGCTCTTGATTGCCATTTGAACAACTGCAACAACCCTATCGAATACAGCCCTCTATTCTTGATTAAGCTGCGGAATTAGGTGGTCTCTTTCTTCAGCTAATGCTGCACGATTATAACTCAATTCTTCCATGACTAATCTGTTTCTTAGTATCCTAAGTAGGTTGTCAGGAGGGTTAGGTAGAGAAAAACTTGANAGCTTTGTGTTACATACAACTATACTCACTCACAATACATCATATAAACTGTCTTCTAAGTGTTGTTAAGTAAATTCCGCGTGCTTAATAATATTACTCAAAGTATCAACAACACAAGGTGTGTGTTTAGATCCATCATCACCCAAAAGACCCATAGCTTGACAGGCTGCACGGTGAGTGAGATGGATGTACCCATCAACTTTGCGTATATCTGAGAACATTGTACAACCCTTTTGATGGCACAATAACATCCTTTGAAAATAAAGATCACCACTTGCTGGATGCACATACGTGAGCCTTCCAATTGATGGTTTGTTTGTATTCTGCCTTGGTGACCAATTACGCGTAGTTTTAGACCACACAAATTCCGCCGGAAACTGCAAATACGTTAGGTGCCTATCGATCGTGTATAGTCGGTTAAACTCTAACCACTTTGTTAGGGTTTTTTTCTTGGCACGGGAATTATTAGCTATATCTGTCAGTTGTCGTGATGCCCTAAACGCTATTTGCTGCATGTTTTCAGCGTGGACCGTTACTATCTGAACTACAGGTTCCCTCGAAACTGAGTATTCTCCGGCAAGCCTCATGTGGTCCAATGTATCTCGCGTCCATAAAATTCCTTATTTCGTCTATATGCACCAATGAATTAGCACCCGTAGGCACACTTGTGTTTGACGAACCTGTAGGCTGAGTCTGTTCACCAATTGGCCTAACTACTCGTGTAACTATTCTGTCCGTTCCCTTAGATATGTACTTAAATAAATATTTTATAAGCATTGTCCAACCACAGTACTCCACATTAATGTGCGCGTAAAACACCATACATAATAATGGATTATACGGAACAACGTATGCGTTGTCTAACCTGACATCCCGTCGATATGTACCGGACCCAATGTCACGTCGGTGATAGTGCACATAGCCCTTACTATTTGTGTAAGTATGGTCAGAATATTCTTTCGGGAATTGCTTTTTGCAACTGTCACGGCCAAGTGTACATGGGGCACTGGGATATGCACGACCACATGGACCGTGCATCATAAGCTCGGAAACGACCCTGTAACCTTCTGGATCGTATACATGGTTTGGTATCTCAACACTTATATACGTATCTATATCTACTTCGTGGCCATTTGCTAGATGCGCACGCGTCCATAACAAAATATGGCAATGAGGGAGACCTCGCTTTTGAAATTCCACTGTGTACAGTACTGCAAAATACAAACAGCAGTAACATGAGATTATAGTGTGAATGACACTCTCTAAACAATAACACATAACTTTACAAATTAAAGAGTTAACATATATATTTAGAAAATTACCTACAACGACCTGACCAAAAATTTGTTCTTCTCTAACAAATTTTATGAGTGTATGAATTTTCCGCTCGAACACTCTACACACAACATCTGGTCTGTCAGAGGTGGTCAATAGCGGAAAAGCATTCATATATTCTTGGATTTCAGGCCACTTGACATTGCAAGTGAATGTCACATAAAAAAGTTGGATTCCCGTGCACTCGACAAATAGCCAGTGCATCTAAGTAATGACTGTACATATACCGGGGTCCTCCTGTGAACGACGCTGGCAGAATAAATCGTGAACCTACCTGCCTACCATCTCGATCGCCTCTTGTAATGGCATCGTATATTCCTGATAAGTATTCGCTACGTATATCATTTTGCTTCCGCCTAATGTAATCTGTCGTGTCTTGCTCGATTACACAGTACGCATTAACCACGTACTGTTGAAAAAGCCTTCCAGCGCGGGTTAACAAGTTATAGGAACACACTCTGTCACATAACTGATATGCGTTCATGGACATCTTTTTTTGTTGTTGCTGGTCATCACCATCCACATTCGTTAGTGTCAACTTCAAGTGGTAACCTTCCTCACCATATATGAAAAGAAGCGGGAATTGCAATGCCATGTATGCAGGATGCAACTTGTTGACGCTTTCTGGTTCTCCGGAATGGCGCTGTATTACAACATCATAATCTATCATAGTTTCTGGGCCACCCTCATAGACAATTGCACCGATGCTGTCGGCAGTAGGTAGTTCATATTGGCTAACCCCTACTACACCAAATAACCTGATACTAAAATTAGGTATATCAGCTTCACGTAGTTTATCCCTTGCGGTTCTAAACAACTTCACCAAAGCATTATTATGATTTAAAAAGTCTACCCGACCTTCTATTATAAGTTCCCGCAAAGCCCGTCTTTCATGTGTGATGAGACGAAAAATGTTACGTTTTTAGGGGTCGGTTTGAGTCCTAATTCGTATGTTTTTGGTTTGGATTTCACCCAAAGTCGTTTCTTTTCTCATTTTAGGTACTTTTGAAGGGAAAATCATAAAAGAAGCATTTTCGGGCGTTTTCGGAGTGAAAAAGTGCGGAAAACAACAAAAACTCAAAAGACCTTGAAGATTACAGAAGGTGACGCCGTCACACTCTACAAGGTGACGCCGTCAGGAACAAGTGAAGTCCAGAATTGGAAAAATACTCGTGACGGGCCAGGAGTTCGTAGTGCAAATTGGTGACGCCGTCAAACCAAAGGCCGTCAGAGCTGGAACGCAATTATGACAGTCAAGGAAAGGCCGTCTGAAAACCTAACGCGAGCTGACGATGCACGTTACTTGTTTGCGCGTAGCCGCTTTTTATACTATAGTAGAACGTTTTTCTTTATTTATATATAATGAGAAACTAGAGTCGAATTTTGGTGTGAAAGAACTTTAGGTTAACCCTAGTTCGTGTATTACGTGACCTTAGAGGTATCAACCTTACTTTCATGTTTAATCCAAGAATAAGTCTTCATTCCATAACAAATATGTTATTGTTGTGTGATTATGTTGTCTTGTCTTTCTTTTAATGCTATGGTAATACTTTGTGGTTTGTTATCTCAGAAACCTTAACTATTGATCTATCTGTGATGTGTATGTTTGTGATTGTATTTGATGAATTATATCACGTTAGACTAGAGAAAACTGGTAATCTCCATACGTACACAAGCCTTGACGTCTTTAGAAACGTGAATGTATTGTGCGTTATCGCTTTTAAGTCAGTTATTGCATGCACTAAGTTGCTATCGTGGCTTATGATAGATGTTGACGTATCGTCATAGGAGTGGGTAGGAACTTATAGAGTTAGGGAATGAACGCACTTCCCTATCGCCTTGTTAGGAATACACCGTTCATCCACGACTCACATACTAACTTACATGGTAAACGATAGTTAGGGAGTAATGAAATTAAGTACACTTTCCCCCACTGATTTTCCTAAAACAAACAAAAAATACAGAAATTAAGTAGCTTAGAAGTAGATAACGTTTTGGTTAGTGACTAGCAACTAATTCTGCCCGTTATCTCAAAACCAGAGATTTTACTGGCTTCATAAAATATAAAATACAAAAAGAATCTTACCTCCCCAAGAACCTGAATAGAGTAGCCTTTAGCCTAACGAACACTATTCCTATGAGAGAACGATCAATTCCCCTGGTACTTGCACTTCACTATATAATCGGTCAGGTCACGCCTGGTGGGATTGCAAGTTCTCGAGATCCCTCGAGAGGTAAAACGTGTGCGGTTGCAATCACGCGCATCAAGTTTTTCGCCGCGCCGGGAATAGTTATGTTGTATTAATTTTTTATTCTTAATTAGTTACTCATAGACTCCTTTAGGAGATTTTGTTTTTATTTCTAGGATTCCTTTAGTCTATCGCTTTCTTCGGTGTTTTTTGTCGTCACTACCACAGACATCATGGAAGGTGGTAAATCCCTTGTCCCAACACCTAATTCAACCAACCACCTCCTAGAGCCGCCGACCTTAGGTAGATATTCCGGACCTAGCCACCAAGGCTATCGAAACACCATTGAGCGCTCAACAAGGAGCCAATGTGACAACCCTTGAGATCCGACACCATCCGGTGGTGCAATATAGTGGATGCGCATTCCATGGCTTCGTTCCGAGGCCAATAACACCTTAAGGATTTCCTCAAATGTAGATTCCCTTAGATCTTCGTTTGACACCCGAGAGACACCCGACTAGCTATTCCAATTCCTCTCTACGGACCAGCTAGTCAATCTTCCAGCCTATTTTTGGGAAAGGGGGGAAAATTAATCGGTTTTTCTTTCCAAAAACTTTTTTATGCCTTCCAAGAAAAAAGCGGGTCCAAAATTTTGGCAAATTTTTGTTTTCCCAAAGGATTATCTTCCAAAAAAGTAAACTTTTAAAAAAAAAAAATGATAAAAAAAAGGGGGGGAACTATTTAGGGGGCACACCTATTTTGGAATCGCTTTTAATTATTGGGGGAAATTAAAAAAAAAGGGGGCTCAAAAAATAGGACCCACTTTTTAAAAAAAAAAAAAAAAAGCGTTTTTTTTAACAAAATTTTTTTCGTTTTTTCTCTCAAAAATTTTTTTAAACCCTTACCCACTTTTGAGGAATTTTTGCTTTGTCTCCCCAAAAGGTGGAAAAATTTTGCGGGTTTTATTCAATACCAAAAAAAATATTGCTGGGAGTTAAGGGGGGGTTTCCAATTTTAGCATAGTCCAAATAGCATTATATAGAGCCATTACTCACTTTTACGGGATCCAATCAACACTAATGGGACGACCACTATAACCACTCATCTATCATTGCCCGATATTATTTTTCCTCTACTCTGAGATATAGAAATAATTCGAGCTAAAAACACATATAGACGAGCGAACGGATCTTAGATGTTCCAACACATCAATATTTGTTGATTTGGGTCTACATATTGAGGACAACTAATAAGAAGCGGATGCACCCGACTCATATACACATCACAACAAAAAGATCCATCGTTTGTTTTTTCGGGAAATGGTTCTCATGCCACATCTATCGGCTCCTATACTCCCGTCCAGAAAGCAATATTTGTTCCAATATTTATGACCAACAGTCAAACCCTCTACAAAATTTATGCTAATATCTTACAATTTATTAGAACAAACAAGAGCCGGATTTTGTTTAAACTATGGCTACGTAGAATAATCTAAGTCAAAAAGTTTGTCAAAGAGAGGCATCGGTTTTCCTGAGATACAGACATAAGAGATTGAAATTGCATCCACTTTTTTCATAGGAGCCACTATGGCGAGAAAGGGGAAAAATTATGTCACAAATTTTATGGAAACACCACAACAAGTAGATATATGCTTCCACTTAAACACTAGGGGTAAAAAGTCAGCGGGGCAAATATATAGCACTAAAATCAAATATAAATCCAAGCACTACTCCTGATACGTAGATACAATGGAACATGGGAGGGAGAGGAGGTAATTTTTAATTTTCTAATTGAAAAGGGGTTTGTTTCCTACACGAAGATGTACCTATCCTTCAAGCCAAGGGGTGGGTTATTAAGGAGCGGTGATTCCTATTTGTATGGATATTAGTAGAAAAGTCCTCATGAAAAGTCTATATGCGATATTTGGCTCTGCGCCAATCAAAGCCTATTAAAAGGAAATCAAGGTAGATTTTCAACATATTGTATTTGGTTATGTGTATGGGGAGTGAGGGGGTCGAGGTTCCCAATTAGATAGAATCCCTTTGAGAATCCTGATTTTTCGTGGCCAATGAGATGATTCAGGAAAAAAAGACAAAACGAAACTATTAGTTGACCATTTGAGGACCGTACGTCGTGATTAAACGCTCTTAATTATCGTTGCCATCCCAAGCCTTCGGGAACTTCTATTGTTCTTACACAGATAACCCATCATGTCAGGATATTGCACAAATTTTAAATAACCAGCAAAAAAACCTAGAGCGAAGAGCAACTGCCGTATAATATCATATTCTCAACAAAAAAAACTAAAGTCAAACCTCAGAGAATATCCAAAATTAATGGGGAGGCAACAAGCAAATAAGATGGTAGGGAGCAAATTTTTTTAGGATCTCAGGAGGGGCTTTCAGATGTTTTTTTTCTATTTTTTTGTTATTATTTTCTTAAACTGTATTCGTTTTTTAGTTTTCATTTGTGGTCATTATTGTTCTGTTTTTTGTTCAGTTCTCGGCATTCATCTCATTATTATTCTCTCTCACCTGCATGTCTTTCTTCAATTATTATATTATTTGTCTACCATACTATAGAGAGATGGAATTTTTTTCTTATATATGCTAGCTCGAAAACTCTCTTTTTGCCGCCTAATCCCAATCCCATGATAAAACCAATTAAGGCCAAAATTACCTGTTCCACCTGAAATCTCGGGGGGAAGTTTTGAGGGGCATACAATCTTGTTCCCCCATGTGATTTGGATTTCTTCGGGAGACTAGCTTACTTACGGGGGATAATTAAACAAAAAAAAAAGGGGTTTTTTCGGTTAGGGGAAACATGAAAACTCTTTTTCATGTAACAAAATTGGACACGCACTTATGGAAAATCATAGAGAAAGGGAGTATGGCTCGAAAAAAGTGGAGACACACAGAAAGAGGAAATAAGTCGGGATTAGGGCGAGGGGTTTTAGGACGGTTAAGGTTTCGGGTGTTATTTTAAAAAAGTGGGGGTTGTATGAAAACGAAAGATGAACCCTAACGGATCCACCGCCAAGACCGTGAAAGACTTTTTGTCTCAACTTTTTGGTTTGGATTTTGGACTCAAAGGGTCGGAAAAAAAGGGGAAAAAAAAAAGGGGGAAAAATAAAGTCCGGGGGAGAAGGGGGCTGGTTAAAAACTTAAAGGGGGGGGGGGGTATTCGTGGTACCAGAAATGTGGGGGGATAAACCAAAACGGGGGGGAAAAACAAGGGTTGTGGGAGGGAAAAAATATTTTTGGAAAAAAATTTTTTGAAGTAATTTGCTATAATGAGTAATTACGAGAGGGTACACAGGATGACGCTTTGAAGTGTGAATGTCGAATACATACAGTGGGTTAGGTGTGAGCACTAACGAAGAGGACCGGATTGGCCGTTACACGACTTAGTATTATAGATTCGCAATGATCGTTCTTTAACCATACAGTTCTAGTAGTGGTAAGGGGTCCTATTATTCATAATACATAAAGAAAAAACTTTAAAGTCGACCCATCTAAGAGCGCTCAAACATTTTTTGCTCAGTGGTTGTTTCATAACATTGTTTTTTTGGATTTTTGGAATAAGGGCATGGTTCGATAGTGTGCATTAAGGTACAAGCTGGGTAAAATAACCTTACTAAGGGGATATAAAAAAAAAGGTTTAAAATAATAGAAAACCCCTTAAGTCCCCATCCTATATCATGAGTAGGGGTTTAGCGAGTCTTTTCGCCTTTTAAAATCATTCTGAGATAAAAAGGAGAACCGGCGAGACAAATGAGGGATTTTTAGTTGATGTTGCCAAGTCCACCTTCCGGAAGCATTTCTTCT
>LBNU01018661.1:0-13427 GCA_014162995.1 Artemisia annua | reverse complement strand
AGGGTTCCTTGGTGTATAAAAGGAGATCCTAGGGTTTGTCTAGAGTACGTATTATTCTAGTATTCATACACTTCAAGGTTGTAAAACCCTAGCACTATTCAGAGTGCTCGTATTAATTATATTGAAGTGTTTAAGGTGCGAATTACCTGTGTTCGTGTTCTTTTTAAGTTAATCATTATATTCCGCGTAGTGATTAAGTTTACAAACAAGTCAGCTTTTATACCTTATTGTCTTAGTTTATCTAAGATAATAATACTAGATCAACTGCTCAATTGGGATCAACAATAACAAGAGTAGTAATTAGGTTAACACTGCTTCTCCTTACTGATTTCCTTTTATTTATTCATAAACCCCTTTTAAACGTGACACTAAACTTAGATAATTTCCACACGCATAGCTCTTGGGATGACCTCGGCTTTACCAACTAGCTATACCTCACACGACCGAGTACACTGCCCGATAGTGCATTAGGTAGACCTTAGGTAAACGAGCAACTTATAAATATTAAAACCTGGTCGGTAAAACCAACTAGGCTAGCTCATTTTGTTAGGAATAAGATTTTTGTATAAGAAAGATTCGGTCACCCCAATATGATTAAGCATTGTTTAGCTCGTAGTTTTTATAATAGTTAGTAAAACGTAGATTAGAAGTAGTTAGTATTCGCGGAAGAAGGACGGGTCTTTACCAACTGTATGCCTGATCCGCAGCCCAAGTGGCAAAAACTCATGTACATATAAATACCCTCTCCATCCTTGGAGAGGGTAAGCCTTCTCATAATCTATTTTCTTTTTTTTTGGTTTTCTCTCTGGGCTCCATATTCTTTCTCTCTCTAACTTTCTCTCTCGACATTTCTTCCTTTCTCTCCTTCTTGATAACGAACCAAACCATAAGTTCTAAACGTGTTATGAGCTTATTTAGTATCCTACAATTGGTATCAAGAGCCAAGGTTACATCCTAGGGATTGTAGGACTTGTGGTGTATGGTTTGTTTTGGTTTCTATTAGTTTAGGGTGGTTTTACTTATTGTTGAGCTTGTTCGTGGTGATTCTTGGGTTGTTTCGTGTACTTCTTGGATTAGAGGGGTTAGATTCATCTAGGTTATCAGTTGGTTTGGCCAGATCTTACGTTTTTGGGGTGTACGAGTGATTTTGAACAATATTCTTGGCAGCGGTTTGTTCTTCTACTGTGGGTGATTCAGTTGGAGGTGCATCGGGTNCCTAGGGATTGTAGGACTTGTGGTGTATGGTTTGTTTTGGTTTCTATTAGTTTAGGGTGGTTTTACTTATTGTTGAGCTTGTTCGTGGTGATTCTTGGGTTGTTTCGTGTACTTCTTGGATTAGAGGGGTTAGATTCATCTAGGTTATCAGTTGGTTTGGCCAGATCTTACGTTTTTGGGGTGTACGAGTGATTTTGAACAATATTCTTGGCAGCGGTTTTCTCCTCGGTAACACGTTCTTGGCAACGGTTAGTTTAGGATTATAGCGGTTTTCGTCAGCGGTTAGTACACTTTGTCAGCGAACATAACGCTGTCCTTTGTACTATTTCAGCGGTTTGCTACCAGCGGTTAGTTCACTCTGTCTTTTAGTGTTCCAGCGGTTAGTAACTCCAGCGGTTTTCGTTGTTAGCGGTTATCTTACCAGCGGTTTCATAGTTAGCGGTTACCAGGCCAGCGGTTATCTTCTGTCAGCGGTTAGTTTTTGTACAGATTCTAGCGGTTTGACCAGATTCCAGCGGTTTGACCAGATTCCAGCGGTTTGACAAGATTCTAGCGGTTTGACCAAAGTTGACTTTTTACGTTAAAACTTCAAACGGCCATAACTTTTGAACCGTAACTCCGTTTTCAGCGAAATACCTGTCAAAACGACCGGAACAGGCTGATATTGTGAGGTTTCACCACAAAGTCGTGAAACGAATTTTTCGAGGCCCAAATCACCTCCGGAGTGAAGTTATTGAGGTTTTATGTTTTCAGACCATAATTTCACCATTGCAACTTGCATCAACCAAACCAAATCACACCACTGGTTGATGAGTCACTGATAGGTGATCAAGTTGTTGTGAGTTGACAATACGCAGCAAGTTGAATAGTTCTGTGATTTGAGATTGGTTACGATTTGAGTTGTTACAACTTGTCCAATTACAATCTGACGTTGCGAGTTGATTCTTGCAATTTGACTAATTGTGATTTGACTTGGTGTGATTTGACTCGTTGTGACTAAACTTAGATAACTTACTGTACCTTGCAAAGTTTATCATCTCACACTCAATCACTAAAGTACTTAGCATCTTCTCACTGTTTCTTCTTGATTTTGTAAAATCCCGCGAAAGAACCTATTTCTCGGTTTAAATCATAGAATTGTAAAATCCCGTGCACGTTCACATCATGTCAAATTCTTCAGATTCTGTCATCTCTGACATACTTAAACTGTACGACGTGATCGATGAACATAAGATTTCCAACATAGAACAACAGACTACTGGTCTTGAATCTGAAACTACTAAAATGAAATCTTTGTGCTCTAATCCGCAAGAGACAGATGTTATTCGGCCACTTAAATTGCTTGATAATGCAAAAGATTGCAGCATAGAATGTTTTCAACAACTTCATTCACACCTCTCAGTACTTTTAGAGGGAACGGGATTCATGATGGGATTCGAACGTGCATTTGCAACACTCTTTGGTCAAGATGTTCAGACTTTTTTTTCACAGACACAATGATTCTTAACTTGGATCAACTACAACAACAACTTGAGCAAGGAGAATATTCTAAAATTGGATCCATGGCTGCCCTTTATGTACTCAACGAACAACTTCAAGTGTTCATCAATTCGAAATTCACTATGGATTATGACTACGATAGTCAGATGACATTGAAGTGTTTTGTTGATCACACGGAAATTGAGGTTGACATGTTCAGAGATACACTCATGGGTGATGTTAAGGCGTTCATTGAGGAAAGAACACTGCACAAACATTTGAATGTCGACAATGTGAAGGCAACTTTGGTGCAATCATGTATAGGTAGTGGTGATTCGGGTAAAGCATTGGATGTTGAGTCAGTTGTCACGATGCGCAAAGGATCAGAGACTGATAAGCTTGACACTACCAGCAGTTCAGTGACTCCAGTCACCCATGGCATGGATACAGATCTTAGACCGGTTAATGAACAAATGTCATGTGCTGAGGTACCTATAACTGTTCAACAAAATGTGCTGTCTAATGAACGACAGCATACTGATCAAATCAAACTCAATTATGACACAAATTTGTTGGAAAAGACTGATAGCAATACCATGTCTAATTCAACAAATATGAGTCATAAAGGGGGATAAAGCGATTAGGATTTTGAACGTGATGACTTGTTAAGTTCTGTGTTTACGGCTGATGCTTTTAAATCAAATGATATGGTTGATAAAGAAGTGTTTAATGAACTTTCAACAAGAATTTTACAACTTGAAAAACATTGTATTTCTCTTGAAATTGCAATGCAACAAAAGGAAGAAAGTCTTCAGATTAACCAACCATGTAAAGATTCGGAACTTCCTGATTCCATGAATTCTTTATGATTAATGATTTGAAAGCTCAGCTAGAAACAAAGAACTTGACAATCAAAAACCTGAAAAACCGTATTACTGTGTTGTGCGATATGTGTAATGAAGTCAAAGCTAAACATGACTGCGCTGTTATTGAATTGGAACATAATGTGGCAAATTTACTTGTAAAAAATGGGACTTTGAAAAATCAGTGTAATGAATTGTGTGAATCTATCAAAGATTCTAAAACTAAGATGTTAAAACAGATAACCTCTTTGACTGCCAAAAATGATGATTTCAAAGCATAACTTCTGGAAAAGGGTTTCATAATTGTAGCATTAAAAAATGAGCTAAGAAAAGCAACAGGGAATAGTGTGAACACTAAGTTTGCAAAACCATCAATCTTGGGGAAACCTGTGTTACCATCAAATAGAAACCAATCAGTTGTTAGACAACCGACTGCGTTTAGATCTGAACGCCCAAAACTTTCAAAAATACGGTTTGCCTCCCAAGTTGATGTGGAACAAGTTTTGACAAAACCAGTCATTCCACATTACTTGCCTAAGTCTGATGATTCTAGCTCTGCGAAACCTCAACATGTAGTTACTACTGCTCCCAGCTCCTCTAGGTATAGTTCCAAAACAGTGACGAAACCAAGCATTAAGATTCAAAAGGACTATGATCTAGAAAAGGCTAGGAAAAGGGCTCTACTTCAAAAGGACGGTATCTTAGGTTCTCAACCTTATAGGATACCTCCTAGTGTATTGAGGAACAATGGTAAGGTTCAACCTGCCAAGACTAGGGTTTATTATAAGCCACCTACAATGCATATGAAGCAAAACAAACCGAAAACTTCTCCTAGGTGGATGCCAACTCCTAAATCTTTGGAGGCTAGAAATATCGATAAATCTTCCACTATGCATAAAAAGCTTAGTAATCCTAGACCTTGCCATAAGTGGATTCCAACTGGTAGAATTTTTAAGTGCGTTGGACTTATGTGGATATCTACCATAAAGGTGCTTACTGGTGGCAATGCCATGGTTGACCGTGAAACCCCTAAGGGTTTGGATACTGTTGTCACTAACCCATATATATGCAATCAAGTTTGTGATGTTAGTGCAGGTAGTCCTTACTCAGTTGCAGGTACATCAATCATTCACTATATGAGAAAACTCAAATTCTGGAGGCCTAAAGCATTCATTTCTCCAGCTTTAAGAGTTTTGGAATGTCGATGTTGATGCATGTACTTTATGACGTTTGAACACAACGGTTCAAGCCTCGTTCTTCAATGAATATGACGTCCGTGCACATCAGCTCAGGCCTCGTTCTTCAATGACCATGACGTCTGAATACATCAGTTCAGGCCTCGTTCTTCATCATTATGAAGTTTGAACACAACGGTTCAAGCCTCGTTCTTCAATGAATATGACGTTTGAACACAACGGTTCAAGCCTCGTTCTTCAATGACTATGACGTCTGAATACATCAGTTTAGCCCTCGTTCTTCAATGACTATGACATTTGAACACCTCAGTTCAAGCCTCGGTCCTCAATATCTACATTATGGTGTCTGCTAACAACACTTCAGGCCCCGTTCATCAATGAAAAGAGAGTGCGCCTTATCTTCGAAAGAAGAGAAATCTTCTTGGTTTTGATCATCTTCAACAACATGCTTCATGCTTTCTCCACGTTCGTTCATTCATCAAGTAGATCTACCTATCTTTGATCGAATTCTTATACACTTGGTCAATCAAAAATTACAACCTCGTTTGCAATTTTTGAGGGGGAGAAGGGTGAATGAAATACATGATTGATAGTATTTTTCATTCACTTGCTACTTGGGTGAATGAAATACTTGATTGATAGTATTTTTCATTCACTTGCTACTCAATCAAAAATGGCAAACTTCGTATGAAATTTTTGAGTGTATGCTTATTCACTCACGTTGTATGCAATTTTTGATTTTTGTGTGTATTTAATCAAAAATGGCAAACTTTGTGTGAATAAACTACATGATTGAGTGTATTTTTATTCACCTTCTACATGATGATTGATGCTTGAAGTATGGTCATTCGACTCTCCTCCGACACCTAATGCTCCATTTACTAAGGATGACTGTGATTTATGTTTGATGAATACTTCCAAGCTTCAACGTATGTTGAACATCTAGTTTCTGAAGCTCCTTCTTCGGTTTCTGTTGGCTCTTGGTTCATCTTCTTCCATCTCCATTGAGCAAGATGCACTAGTTTGAAGTATTTCTCAGACTACTCACGAAACCCAATCTCCAGTTATTCTTCAAGGTGTTGATGATGACTATCATGTTAATGAAGCTGCACATGAATAATGATCCGTCTTCTAGTATTCCTTTCCCAAAACTGGACTCTGAAGAATCCCTTCTTCATGGATTGTTGTTCCTTCTAATGTGCACTCTGTAAATCAACCACAAAAATTTAAAGGAAAATGTTGGCTAAGAATTTGGAAATGGAATTGTATTTCTCAGACTACTCACGAAACCCAATCTCCAGTTATTCTTCAAGGTGTTGATGATGACTATCATGTTAATGAAGCTGCACATGAATAATGATCCGTCTTCTAGTATTCCTTTCCCAAAACTGGACTCTGAAGAATCCCTTCTTCATGGATTGTTGTTCCTTCTAATGTGCACTCTGTAAATCAACCACAAAAATTTAAAGGAAAATGTTGGCTAAGAATTTGGAAATGGAATGTCAAGTGATCACAGAGTTTATTTGGTATTATTTATTTGAGATTGAAGTGAAATTTCACGGGTGAATGTACTTAGTATCTTGACGATCCTTGTTCGAGCTTTTAATCTCTACATTGACAAAGACTTGGATATCTAGTTATTTTGGCAATTCTTCTTTTCTATTACCACAAAATAACTATCACATTCAGTGTCACAATTCACACGGAGTTGTCGATAATCAAGAGGTGATGTACGTCTTATACTTGATGGTTGGTTGGTTGAAGAGTATAAAGTACTTAGGGATTCGATGTTGCATGAAGTCTCTACACCGCTCTTTGTCATACATTGGTGAAAGTTTAAGTCACAAGAACGGGGAATTCTACTTCATTTTCAAGTTGGGAATATCGGGTTTACTTCACAAAGTGGTCATAGCAATAGCCGACTGAATATAAGGGTTGATAATGATAGTCAGAGAGTTTTTCTGTAGCAGTTGATTCTCATAGGATACATCTAAGCAAATGTTGTTCTTCCCACAAAATTTCAAGTTGTTGTGCAATAATGTGTTGTTGATTCTGAGGTATTAAAACCAGCAAGGGAGAAAAGAGACATACATCTGAATGCATAAAGAGTACACGTGATGAACTTAATACTTCATCTTAATTGAAGTTATGCCAGGAAGACAAATGTCATAACCGCAGAGACAATCAGTGTCTTAACTCATGGCGTTCGGTGCACTATTCCAACTACGTGGGGGAAGTGGTCTTTCGATACTTGTGGTATGTATTACTTCAGCTTTCAGTGGGAAGAAATATGAGAAGGACACTTGGAACGTGAGATGATATTGCTTATCGACATCTTCATTCGAGCTGTTATGATTTAAGTTAAAATGCTTCTGGTTAATGCTTCATGTACGCATTGTTATGCTAACTCCGATGAGTTCGCAACCATCATGGGAGATATAAGTGTACATCAAGGACGCACAACAAGTTCACATGATAGGGCTTAATCATTTATTCCGGAATTGATATCCGCAGAGAGGGTCGGTGCTTCAACTTGTTACTTTGGTGTCATCGTATCTACTTGTGGTGGGTACATGTGTACAATATGAACTAAGCTATTATGTGAAAGATAACTGGAATGCATTTGGTAAAATGAAGATGTTGATCTATTAATCCCCTGAATAGACAACTGCTCAAAACCGTAGAGTAACGTGTACATTGGGGACGCACAACAAGGTCATGTGATCGGGCTTAATATGAAATTCCGGGATTGATAACCGCAGAGATGATCAGTGGTTCACCTTGTTACTTCGGTGTTATTGCTTTCTTCGGGTTTATGAGCCTCATTCAATGAGACTTTTTGCATCACTTCAACGACTTAGGGAAAGTGGTCTCATAAAGATGATTGTCGGTTAGGGGGAAAGCTACCAAAGCTTCACATTGAGGAGGATAAAATTCGACGATTTGTTAGTGCCCAGTGATTGACTCAGCTGTGAGAGTCTAGTGATTTGTTATCAACCTGTGCTTGGTGAATTGTTGTGACTTGAGTCATTTTGATTAGTCTGATTGTAATTTGACGTTGTGAGTTAAACATTTACAACTTGACTTATTATGATCGGATCTATTGTAACTTGACTCGTCGCGACTTGACACTTAGTGCTAATTGTGACTTATCCGAGATCTCACTCTAAGTCTAACTCGCGTATTACATCTTTCGGTTTCTTTTGTTGACTTTAGTAAAATCCCGGGAGAGAATCGATCTCTCGGTTTAAGTCACAAGAGTTGAAAAATCCCGTTTAAGATGATATCATGGCAACTACTAGGGCTGTAAACGAACTGAACGTTCAGTGAACATTTCATGAACCGTTCAGTAAAAAGTTCGTTTATGTTCGTTCGTTTATTAAATGAACGAACACGAACAACATTTTACGTTCATTTAGTTAAATAAACGAACATGAACAAAAGTATCGGTCCGTTCATTTATGTTCGTGAACATCCGATCCGATTATGCGTTCGTTAGCGTTCGTTTATGTATATTTATCTTTTTATGTTCATATATCATATTTTTTAATTTTATAATTTTAAAAATTAGTTTTTTCAAACAAAACAGCACCAGTAAAACAATTATTGTGAAGAATTCAACAAAGTTTATGTTTGTTTGGCTATTTTCATCTATGTTCGATCGTTTAACGTTCGTTAATCTTTTAATGANTACAACTTGACTTATTATGATCGGATCTATTGTAACTTGACTCGTCGCGACTTGACACTTAGTGCTAATTGTGACTTATCCGAGATCTCACTCTAAGTCTAACTCGCATATCACATCTTTCGGTTTCTTTTGTTGACTTTAGTAAAATCCCGGGAGAGAATCGATCTCTCGGTTTAAGTCACAAGAGTTGAAAAATCCCGTTTAAGATGATATCATGGCAACTACTAGGGCTGTAAACGAACTGAACGTTCAGTGAACATTTCATGAACCGTTCAGTAAAAAGTTCGTTTATGTTCGTTCGTTTATTAAATGAACGAACACGAACAACATTTTACGTTCATTTAGTTAAATAAACGAACATGAACAAAAGTATCGGTCCGTTCATTTATGTTCGTGAACATCCGATCCGATTATGCGTTCGTTAGCGTTCGTTTATGTATATTTATCTTTTTATGTTCATATATCATATTTTTTAATTTTATAATTTTAAAAATTAGTTTTTTCAAACAAAACAGCACCAGTAAAACAATTATTGTGAAGAATTCAACAAAGTTTATGTTTGTTTGGCTATTTTCATCTATGTTCGATCGTTTAACGTTCGTTAATCTTTTAATGAACGAACATAAACGAACATGAACAACTCATTTTCTTAATAAACGAACATGAACAAGAAAATTTGTTCATTTAAGCGTCCGTGTCCGTTTATTTGTCCGGTTAAAATTAAATGAACGAACATGAACAGGGCTCCGTTCATGTTCGTCCGGTTCGTTTACAGCCTTAGCAACTACGGCCTCACACTATCATTCAGGAGACTCAAAAGCTTTGGTGGTAAAAGTTTAAGAGATGTTGACTACAAACTTCTACAACGTACTGAACGATTCTCTCAATGTGGTACTCATGTCAACAGCTTCTTAAACTAATCGGGGATCACTCAGGGCTCGAGAATTTCGTGAACAAGTTTAACAGGATAGTTAGATTCGGGTATTACCATTTTGACAGTTAAGATCTGGAAAGGTTAAAAGCTAAAGCAGTTTTTGATTTCCTCGTTGGTTATGCTTTAGATCTTAGGGATACCGAATCTACAACAGACGAACCCAACAAATCTTGGAAACTGTTAACGTCACATTCTATGAGCTGACTGAGCCAATGGCTTCTACACACTTCAGTGTAGGACCCGCGTCTAAACTTTTGTCTTCTAAACCAATCAGTTCAGTTATTATACAATATCCCACTCCTGCATGTACCTTATGTACCATCTACCGATAAGGATTTGAAGATTTTGGCTGATCAAATGGTTGATGAAGCTCATGCTCCAAATGATCCATAATGGTTCATCTTGTCCTGTTTCAATAGCACAAGACGCTCCATCAGCAAGTCATTCATCAACATCATCATACTTTCAATCTCCTTCCGTACATCAAGGCACTGCAGTCGACGATTCTTTTGAAGTAAATCCGTCTGCTCCACCTGGTGTTGCTCCGTTCTAAAACACATTTACTCTTGAATCTTCATCTAAGGCTTCTTCTTCAGGAGATCTTAACATAAGCACATCAGTTTCCTACCCACAACCACATGATCTTCACTATAATGGGAATCCTTCTCAACCGGTGTCCACACGAAGTGATCTGAACACACATGCCTTGTGGTGCTTCTATAATTCCATACTATCCAAAGTCGAGCCTAAAGACTTTAAGATTGTCATATCAGATGAATGTTGGTTTAATGAGATACAAGAAAAAAGACATGAATTCTATTAACTTTGTATGGGAATTGGCACCATCTCCAGACTGTGCAATGATTATTGCTCTTAGATGGATCCTTAAAGTGAAATCTGATGAGCATGATGACGTTCTGAACACAAGGCAAGGGTTGCGGCTAAGGGTTATCATCAAAAGAAAGGCATTGATTTTGAGGAATCGTTCACTCAGAGTGTTTCTATCGAAGTTATCAGAATGTTTCTCGCCAATGCTGCAAGTCTGGCAAATGGATTCTCCAGTGATGTGGTGGAACTTCACTTTGCAAGGACAGAGTTTCAGTTGGCAGATTTCTTCACTAAAGCACTTCCTGGAGAACGCTTTCGAGCAACTTGGTGTGGAGAATCTCATGCCAGTATCACTCAAAAGTCTTCAGGAAGAGAATGAGGAGTAATGGACTCGCTTCAAATATCCTTGCATATTTCATATTAATATATAGTAATATTTATATATTATATTACAAATGATCATAATAGTTATATTAGTTGTTATGTATCAAAATGTATAATCTTTTATAATTATTATAGATATATATATATATATACTATAATATCAAATATATAATATAATAAAATATATATATAATATATATATATAAAACCCAGAAAATAAAAATACAAAAATATAAAACCTATAAAAACCATAAAAATCAGAAAAATAGAAAAATACCAAAAATAGTTTTGTTTTAAGGCATGTCTTCTGGCACCAGTAATATTTACGGTCCTAGAAATGTCATTTAATAATGACACGGGTCTTTAAATGAAGTTCGAACAGAAGTTCAAAAAGTTTTCCAAAACATGCCTATATGGCCTGCAGTTATTTCAGACTGTAACCCGCTCGCAATATTTATGGTTTGCTATTACTTCATATAGCAACCCGGTTTTCAAAATTTGAGGAAAACGCGTCACCATTTTGACACCATTAAGACGATTGTTCCTAACAACGGATGATTTTCATCCGGGCATGAATTACTTTTCACTGTGTACGGACCATCCGAAAAGTTGTATGCTTCAGTGCAACCTTTCTAGTAAAAGAAGAGAAGTCTTCTTTCATCCCAAAATCTCTTTCTTCTAAAATTCTTCAAAAGAGATTTTGTGGTTTACAAGGTGGCTATCGGACTTAAATTTTCTCAAATACCTTGCCGCTCAACTTAATGACTACTAAACGTTAAAATTCAAAACGGGTCATTAATTGAGGGGGAGCGTATTTGCTCAAAATTTCTGCACCTTTAAAAACTTTGTGCACCAGCAGCAGTGAAATTCAAAAAGTGTCTCAAAATCAGTAAACGTTTAAACTCTTATCACATTTTCTCCAAAGTTTTCTCTAAAAGCATTTAAATCAATTGGGATCACAAAATCTCAAAAGATTTGAAATTTTATGATCGGGGGAGAGAATGTGATTTAAATATGAAATCTGATTTAAATGTGATGTTTTTGGACTCAAAAGGATGCTTTTGGACTAAAAAAAAGGTTCGCTCTTCCGTATGTGCTAAAAATTTTTGGAGATTATGAATGTTAATCAAAGCACATATTGAGGGGGAGCAAGTGATTAAATGATGAATAAATGATCTCAAATGAAAGCTCACCCGTATGTGCCAAAGTTTTAATAACTTTCTAATTTAATCAATCAATGTGCACATATTGAGGTGGAGCAAGTGGCTAAGAGTCTTTCACGTGTTTTTACAACAATAAGTAGAAACCGTGAATTGATTATGACTCGGATTTGACTCATGAGTTGACGAAACACAAACGTTAGAATTCGAAAGGATTTATCCAAGTAGAAAAGTACCGTTTCGAGAAGCTCTTCTTAGATATATACTTTGACGGCTCTAACTTCCTTCTTTAAGGAATGTTAACAACTTCTAGTTAGTTATTAGGGCTAGTTATCACCTAAAAGCTGATAATGGATCCCTTTAACTAAGCAACGTAAACGTGTCCCTAGGGTATATGTCTATTAAGAGTAGATCAATTCAAAAAGTGCAACTCACCCCGACATGTGCAAATTTCTTTCTTTAACCTATGAGCACATGTTAAGGGGGAGCATTTGAAAAAAGATAAAACTCTCAAAGTTTTAACAAAATGTGTTTCTTTATCATAAACACTTTGAGAGAATTTTCAATGATTTGGTTATATGGCGATTGTGGAAAAATGCCAAAAGACCGACAATTTTATTTTAATGCATGGAGTTATAAGGATGGTAAGGTTAGGTATATGTTCCCATGATCCACCAGAACCGGAGGGATCTTCCCAGGGACAATCCAATAGATAGATTAGAAGTCCTTAGGAACGATTGAAAAAAGGAGAAAAGTGAGAAAGGGAAGAGTGCCGACTAAGACTGAGCTAGGACTGGAACAAACCCAACAAGGTTCTAGTGATGAAGTCTCGGTAAGCACTGAAGGGGTTGAAGAATTAAAAAGAAATGTAATGAGAAAGGGTGAAAAGAAATAGCCCTCCAATTATTCAACCTTAGGGCAGAAACCGGGTTCAACTCATATGCTACTGATTGTTACTAAGGTAACATCGGTATTGAAGAAAAGACGTCATGGACCCAGTGACGCACTGCACTAAACCTTCCAGCCACTCAAGTTCTCTTAAAAGAGCTTGTTTCATTCTCACGGGGAACCGGTGTAAACTATCGACTTGTCTCTTAGAGCTAGTTGATATTGAAACAGGAGACCCCTCCCTAGTCTCCGAATAGGATAACCAAATGTGCACTTATCGAGTCTAGAGCCAAGAGATGCATCAAAAGATCTCATAGTAACACTTGATACTTCTACACTGGTTGTTCAACATTAAGGACACCAGTTGTAATATTTTTAGTCCTACGCAGATCTTAGCAATCTGCCAAGAACACTTATGAGGGAATATACATAAGTATTTCCCAGTGATTGAGTGGAAACTCCTGCCAGGGTCAACATCAAATAGCCCTGACAGCAGGTCACTTCAGTAATCTCTTGTGGATTGCGATTAGTGTTTATGGTGGTATTCTAAAAGGTCTACAGTCGTGGGGTGATCTCCAGCGACTCACCTAATCGTTGGTTGATGCGTGGTTTTGTGACCTTACAACAGGTTTTACCTCTCGAGGGATCTCAAGAGGCTTACAACCCCACCAGGCAGTGTACCTGACCGATGTAGTATAGGATAGTGGTAAGTACGGGGGATTGATCGTTCTCTCACAAGGAATAGTGTTTGTTAGGATAGAAAAGCTTCTCTAATAGGTCTAAGGGTGG
>LBNU01018660.1:99119-118611 GCA_014162995.1 Artemisia annua | reverse complement strand
ATCGATTTTAAGGTAGTATTTCATGCATAGGTTGCTATCGGTGAGCTCATGATAGGATGCTTGACGTATCGTCATAGAGTGAGGTAGGAAGTTATAGAGTTAGGGAATTGAACGCACTCCCTACGACTTGTTAGGAATACACCCGTCATCCACTCAAACTCAACATACTAATTACATGGTAAAAGATAGTTAGGTAGTAATGAAATCTAAGTAAACACTACTCTCCACCACTGATTTTCTCCAAACCAAAAAAATACAAAAATATAAGTAGCTTAGAAGTAGATAACTTGGGTTAGTTGACTAGCAACTAATTCCGCCCTATCCTCCAAAACCAGAGATTTTACTGCTTTCATAAAACAAAAAAAATACAAAAAAGAATCTTCTTCCACCCTTAGACCTAGATTAGAGTAGCCTTTAGCCTAACGAACACTATTCCCTGCGAGAGAACGATCAATCCCCCGGTACTTGCCACTACACTATACTAATCGGTCAGGTACACTGCCTGGTGGGGATTGCAAGCTTCTCGAGATCCCTCGAGAGGTAAAACGTAGTGCGTGTTGCAATCCACGTGCATCAATAAATCCATTTGTGAAATAAATTTTTACAGAAAAATTATGAAAAATCTTATAAGAGTTGATAAAAGTGGTCGTTAAAGTTAAATAATAGATATTTAGAAGAAAAAAAAAAGTTTCAAAATAACAAAATGTTAAAAGTTTAAGGATAAGATAAGTTGTGACAAACTATTTAACATAATATGATAATTTCATCAATATTCTTACAAAACTTTAGAATTACATAGATTACAGTTTTACCTATCTATTGTTAGGAATTCTAGAAAGTACTGCTGAGGAATCCTGCTTAAAGGATCCTGCGGATAGCTTTGCTAGTTTCTGCTGACAGTGTTTCTGCGGATGATATGATTCTGCGGATATAGTATTCCATAGAATGTGATAAAATATTATGTTTAGATTATTTTAGGATAAGATATGTAGTATATCTTTTATTGTCTTAATGTTATTTGTTTCTTGTAAGAAAGGTTAGGGTTTCTTCTAGTATAAAAGGAACCCTTGGCCAATGCATTATGTACGTTTTAGAAAACAATATTAGTTGATAATAAACGATCCATAGAGGATCAAAGCATTCTTAGTATTTGTTTTGTGCTTGTATTTGAATTCCGCTATACAGTACAAGTTGAAGAGATTCTCCATTAGTGTGTTTGTGATTACATAAGCATTACTAACGATCCACGTAGGCTCAAAGATCTATCAAGGTCCTAAGTTTCAACAAGTGGTAACAGAGCCAGGTTTCACAAACACTTATACTAACACTTATGATCCTTGAGCCTACGTGGATCGTTATTCCTCCTCAATCTGCCTCAACGATTTTTGTATATTATTTTTGTTGTTATTTTAGGAACATCCTCTTAAAAGTAAAGCAGTAGGCATAGTGGATAGTGGTTGTTCTAGAAGCATGTCAGGGAATAAAGACATAATACATGATTTTGTGCCAATTCAACTTGGTGGCTCTGTAACTTTTGGTGGAGGTGAAGGTAGAATCACTGGGAAAGGAACCATAAGAACACCTAAGTTGGACTTTCAGAATGTGTACTTTGTGAAGGAACTGCAAAACTTCAATTTGTTCTCAGTCTCACAAATTTGTGACACAAAGAACAAAGTCTTCTTCTCTGAGGATGAATGTCTTGTGCTGTCTTAAGACTTTCAACTTCCAGCAGATACAAACATTCTGCTGAGAGTTCCAAGGAGTCACAACTTATACACATTAACCTTGTATGATGTCCAACCTGCAGGTGATATAACATGTTTGGTGGCTAAAGCATCTTTAGATGAATCTACAAAGTGGCATAGAAGGATGGCTCATGTAAACTTCAAGACCATCAACAAGCTTTCCAAACTTGGTCTAGTTGATGGACTTCCTTCCAAAATATTCACCAATGAACACAACTGTGTTGCATGTAACAAAGGGAAGCAACACAAAGCTTCATACAAATCCATCAAAGCAGTGAGCACCGTTTCAGAACCTCTTCAGCTGCTGCACATGGATCTTTTTGGTCCAACTCAAATCCGCAGTATTGATCACAAGTCCTTCTCATTGGTTATCACTGATGACTATAGCAGGTTTTGCTGGGTATTCTTTTTGAGAACTAAAAATGAAACTTTTCCAGCTCTAAAAGAATTTATAACTCTTGTTGAAAACCAGCTAAACAAAAAGGTTAAATGCATTAGGTGTGATAATGGGACAGAGTTTAAAAATGCCTTATTAATTGAACTTTGTGGGTCTAAAGGGATCAAAAGGGACTATAGCAATCCAAGAACCCCACAACAAAATGGGGTTGCTGAGAGAAAGAATAGAACCTTGATAGAGGCAGCAAGAACTATGCTTGCAGACTCTAAGTTGCCCACCATGTTCTGGACTGAAGCAGTAAGCACTGCTTGTTATGTTCTGAATAGGGTATCAATCATTAGACCTCATAACAAGACACCTTATGAACTTCTCACTGGTAAAGTTCCCAGTATTACACACTTTATACCTTTTGGTTGTCATGTGACCATTTTGAACACTAGTGATCAATTAGGCAAATTTGATGAGAAAGCAGATGAGGGATATATTGTGGGGTATTCAGCTCATAGTAAGGCCTATAGGGTGTATAATATGACTGCTAGAAAGATTGAGGAAACTCTTAACCTGAGGTACCTAGAAGAAAAGCCTAATGTTCAGGGTCAGGGTCNTGTTCTGAATAGGGTATCAATCATTAGACCTCATAACAAGACACCTTATGAACTTCTCACTGGTAAAGTTCCTAGTATTACACACTTTATACCTTTTGGTTGTCATGTTACCATTTTGAACACTAGTGATCAATTAGGCAAATTTGATGAGAAAGCAGATGAGGGATATATTGTGGGGTATTCAGCTCATAGTAAGGCCTATAGGGTGTATAATATGACTGCTAGAAAGATTGAGGAAACTCTTAACCTGAGGTACCTAGAAGAAAAGCCTAATGTTCAGGGTCAGGGTCATGCCTGGTACTTTGACCTAGATTATTTGACTAATTCTTTGGGTTATACTAGATATGTTTCTAATCAATCTGCAGGTACCAATGAGTCTCCCACTAACAATCAAGGAGCCATAGATGCTGACTCTGACTCTGAGTTAGAGGAAGCAACTATTGTTGTTCCTTCTTTTCCCTCTCCTCATGTTTCAGGTTCACAGGAGATACATGCTTCTGATGTGGATGGCATAGATTCAAGTTATGCAGAGGCATTAGCTAGACTCCAGCAGCAAGAACATGCAACCAAAGAAGCTGCTGATGCACTTGGTTTAGAGTTTGCTAAAGATACTGAAGCACTCTTGAGGCAATCTGCTAATAATGTCCGCAGAAACATAGAATCTGCTGATAGTAGTCTTGTATTTGCTGACAAAGTACCTCATGTTCCTGCTGATCCAGATACTGCTGATGCTATTCCTGCTGGACCATCCAATTCTGCTGACCCTTTTCCCACTTCTGCCAGTCCATCCCAGAGCTTTGAAGACCCTTTTGGTAGATTTTCATCCCCCACTGATCTTGGTAATCATCAACAAGCTACTGGCATTTTTAGTACCTCTTCTTATGATGATGATTTTGCTACTACACTGAACAATCTTCAACCATTTGTTACTTATGTCATGGCTCAACAAAGAGACAACCACACAGATTAACAACATTGTATGTTTGCTTGTTTCTTATCACAGGTTGAACCAACAAGTGTAGCACAAGCACTTTCCATTGCCAGTTGGGTAGAAGCTATGCAAGAGGAGATGCAACAATTCAAGAATCAAGAGGTTTGGATTCTTGTGCCACTTCTTGATGGAAAGTTTGCAATTGGGACAAAGTGGATCTTGAAGAATAAAAGGGATGCTCAGGGCATTGTGGTCAAAAATAAGGCTACATTAGTAGCTCAAGGTTTTAGACACGACGAGGGGATTGATTATGATGAGGTATTTGCACCAGTGGCTAGGGTTGAGGCCATTAGAATCTTTTTGGCCTTTGCTTCTTATACGGGGTTTGTGGTCTATCAGATGGATGTGAAGGGTGCCTTTCTATATAGGGAGATTGAAGAAGAAGTATATGTTACTCAACCTAAGGGTTTTGAAGACCCAAANATGCAATAGTTCAAACAAGGAGTTCAGTGATGAAAACACAATTTGGAGAATATGCTTTTGTTACTTATGTCATGGCTCAACAAAGAGATAACCACACAGATCAACAACATTGTATGTTTGCTTGTTTCTTATCACAGGTTGAACCAACAAGTGTAGCACAAGCACTTTCCATTGCCAGTTGGGTAGAAGCTATGCAAGAGGAGATGCAACAATTCAAGAATCAAGATGTTTGGATTCTTGTGCCACTTCTTGATGGAAAGTTTGCAATTGGGACAAAGTGGATCTTGAAGAATAAAAGGGATGCTCAGGGCATTGTGGTCAAAAATAAGGCTACATTAGTAGCTCAAGGTTTTAGACACGACGAGGGGATTGATTATGATGAGGTATTTGCACCAGTGGCTAGGTTTGAGGCCATTAGAATCTTTTTGGCCTTTGCTTCTTATACGGGGTTTATGGTCTATCAGATGGATGTGAAGGGTGCCTTTCTATATAGGGAGATTGAAAAAGAAGTATATGTTACTCAACCTAAGGGTTTTGGAGACCCAGAGCATCCTAACCATGTGTACAAAGTTGTGAAAGCTCTCTATTGACTTCATCAAGAAGAATTCAAGGGATATCATTCTTGTGCAAGTATATGTGGATGACATCATCTTTGGATCAACTAAGGAAGCTTGGTGCAGAGAATTTGAGGACTTGATGAAGGGTGAGTTTCAGATGAGTGCTATGGGAGAGATGACTTTCTTTTTGGGTCTACAAGTGCAGCAGAAGCTGATGGTATATTCATAAGTCAAGACAAGTATGTGAAGGACATTCTTCAGAAGTTTGATATGGAAAACATTAGGACTGCAACTACCCCATATGAAACTCCCAAAACTAAGAATAACCTTGAAGCAGATCCTGCTGTCAATGTTCACATGTACAGGTCCATGATTGGGTCACTTATGTACTTGACAGCTTCAAGGCCAGACATTACATTTGCTGTGAGTTCTTGTTCTAGGCACCAAGTCACACCTTTGACTTCCCATCTCAATGCAGTGAAGAAGATCTTTAAGTATCTTAAAGGCCAACCCAAACTTGGCCTTTGGTACCCAAGAGAGTCTCCTTTTGTACTGGAAGCCTACAGTGACAGTGATTATGCAGGTGCAAATTTGGATAGAAAATCAACTACCGGAGGTTGCCAATTCCTTGGAAGAAGGTTAATATCTTGGCAGTGCAAGAAGCAAACAATTGTGGCCATTTCTTCTACTGAAGAAGCGTATGTTGCTGCTGCTAACTGCTGTGCCCAGGTTCTTTGGGTACAAAATCAACTACTTGATTATGGGTACAATTTAATGAACACAAAAATCTTTATTGATAACCAAAGTACCATATGCATTGTTAAGAATCCAGTATATCATAATAGAACTAAGCACGTTGAAATTAGGCACCATTTTATTAGGGATGCAAATGAGAAACACTTAATTCAGGTGCTTAAAATCCATACAGATGATAATGTGGCTGATCTTTTAACAAAGGCGTTTGATGGACCTAGGTTTAATCACTTAGTGGTCCATATTGGGATGCTTAACCCTTGAATGCTGTGTTTGAGGGGAGGCATAGGCCTAATGGGAGGCATATGCCTCTGGGGAGGATTTGTAGAAAATGTATTTTGTATAATTACTAACCATGTTTTGCAGGTTACTTGTTGTATATACTAACAATTATTTGGATTAGATTGGTTTGTGTGTTTTGGTCTGTGTGTTTGTTTTGCAGCTAAGCTGATTCTGCTGCTGTATGTTTCGGCTGAGGTTACTGGTTCTGCTGATAATATTGTTGCTGATAACATTTCTGTTGATATTTGGAAGTGCATCCGTAGATCAGTAAAATCAACATAATCAAGTATACTCAGGAAACATACATCAAAATGATTGTTAAGGGCAAAGTAAATTCATTTATCATCAAAAGTTTATTACAAAGGATGGTGATTCTACAGACCCTGACAAAATTGAAACATGACTCTAAACCCTGACACTACTCCACCTTTCCTTTCCCCTTCCCATCATCATCAGAAAGGTCTGAATCAAAACCTCAATTTGGAGGTTTGGAAACATTCTTTGCTGATCCTGTTGGAGTTGAATGAGCTTGATCTTGGGGTTCATCCTCATCTGAGGAAGTACATAGGAAGGGTGATATGAGCTCTCTTGCAGGTGGTTGGAGAGGAATACAGGGATTGGAGTCTTCTGAAGATTCAGGTGACATGGCTGGATTGGGAACTGTGCTTGAAGATCCAACATCATTCATCTTCTTTTTGGATGACTTTTTAGGAATCGGGTTCTTTTCTACATCTGAGGATTCATCTGTGCTCCTTGTTGGTGATTCATTAAGGTTTGAAGCATCAGATGAAGATTCAACAATTTGGGGTTTTGAGCTCATGGTTCTTGGTATTGGTGGATAATTAGGTTTGGTGAAAGTTTGGATCTGTTTTATAGGCAAAAGTCAAAGTGTAGGTCCATTAATGCGTATTAGGTGGCAGAATAAATGCTCTTAGATTTCTGATAAAGATATTTTTGCACAATACTACTGAGGGTGATTCTGCTGATCAAATGGTTCCTACGGATAGCTTATACAGTTCTTGCTAAGAGGGGTTTCTGCTGAGTGTAGTTCCTGCTGATGACATATTTTTTAGTTCTTTCAGAAGTATCTACCTTATGCATAGAACAAGATGAATGACAACAAAGAGATAAATTAGAAGTTCATTCATATTCACCAAAAGAAGTTACAATCAATCCTAACATCTAAACAAACACAACTGAACACATCTTAGCACCTAATCCTGATTTCTATTCCCTTTGAGGATACAAAATAAAGCTTTCCATGCAACAAGCTTGTCAACGAGTGTCTCAGTCTTGTTCTCTTAATATGTATTGGCCCTCGTACTCAAAAGACTAAACACATCGTAGCAACTTACTCAAAAGACTGAACACATCTTAGCACCTAATCCTGTTTTCTCTTCCCTTTGCCCTTGGGATCAGATGTGCCTTCACCAGCCCCCTTGTTCCTCAGCACCTTCTCCACATCTTTGGACTTTGTGTCAGGGGTCCATAGCTTCTTGCAAACAAGCCCCAATACTTGTGGAGGTGGTTTTGGTAATCTCTTGGCTAGATGAGGAACTGGTATCTGGCTCATCCCAGCCACAACTCTCTCCATCTCCTTTGTCAGAAGCTTTGAAAGAGGTGGTGGTTCAGAAGGCCCTTCATCCAAATCCTCAAGAAACAACAACTCCATATGCCCTGTCTCATCAGGGGTATCTGAATCAGAGGATGAAGAAGGAAGTCGTGGTGATGGTGGTGGTGGAGGAGGAGGAGGAGCTGGTACATCATGTCTCCTTTTGCGTGCTTCCTCCTTGGTTCTTGATGAGACAAAAGTGTACCCGTTTTAAGGGATCATTTAAGCCCTAATTCGAGTAAATATGATCAAATATTGCCCTAAATCGTTCCTTTTGTCATTTTAGGCACTTTTGAGAAGAATTCTGGAAAACATGCATATTTGGACGTTTTTGGAGCATAAAAGTGAAGAAAACGACAAAGTCTCAAAAGAAGCTGGATTTCCTACCTGACGGCGTCAGAGTCACAAGGTGACGCCGTCAGCCAACGTTGACAAAGGAGTGAAATCAGATTACACTAGACGCCCTATGAAGAAAACAAGATGTTTACACCTGACGGCGTCAGGTGTTAGAAAGAGTAGGCCGTCAGGTGTTAACTTAAAGAGTGACGGCCCAGAGTAAATTAAATGGTGACGGCGTCAGAAGTAAATCTAGGCCATCCGAGAACCCTAATGACGGCGAGCTGACGGCGTCAGAACCCATAACCTGACGCCGTCAGAATGTAAAATCTATATATATTTTTCTATTTTTCATTCATTAGTGTGGAACTTTTGGTACAAGTTTGGGAAAAACCCTAAAGACGATTTTAGCTGTATTTTCAAGGGTTTTTCACCCTTGAAACCTTCATGTTCAATTAAAGATAAGTCCTCACTTAAATTAATCAATATGTCTATGTGTTGGTTAATTATATCTTATGCTTGTCTTTCAATTAACATGCTAGGCTAGATTTTTCTTGTGTTTGCTTAGATCTAATGAAACCTAACTATTAATTATTGGTTGATTGGTGTGTTATTACTTTGTTGGGATGAATGTTTCATCAATGTTAGGCTTAAGAAAACTGGCAATACTCCTATATGGTAACATGCTTGAACGTCTTAAGAAACATGTAACTAAGGCATACTAGGTTATTAAGGTAGTATTTAACGCATGAGCCACTGTTTACAATCCCTATGATTATGTGTACGCATAGTTGTAGGAGGAGATAAGAGCTCATAGAATTGGGGAGATATGTATGCCACCCCATGAATTGTTAAGGAATACACCCGTCATCCACGCAAGTAATACATACACCAATTAACCGGTAAAAGATAGTTAGGGAGTAAGGAAGTCTAAGTAAACACATTTGTCTCCATATAAGTTTTCACAACCACAATAGTTTAGTTATTTTATTTTTATTGCAATTGTAGTTTTTGGGTTAGTTGACTAGCAACTAATTCCGCCCACTCCTCCAAAACCCGAGATTTTACTTGCTTTCCATAAAATATAAAAATACAAAAATAATCTTCCTTCACCTTTAGACCTTTTAGAGTAGTTTTTCTATCCTAACGAACACTATTCCCTGTGAGAGAACGATCAATCCCCCGTACTTACCACTACACTATACTACACCGACCAGGTACACTGCCTGGTGGGATTGCAAGCTTCTCAAGATCCCTTGAGAGGTAAAACCTGTTGCGTGGTCGCAATCCCACGCTCATCAAGTTTTTGGCGCCGCTGCCGGGGAATAGTTATTGTTTAGGTAGAATTTTTTATTTTATTAGGTCTACTCACTAGATTCCTTTCTAGTGAGAT
This sequence comes from Artemisia annua, assembly GCA_014162995.1. Classification (NCBI taxonomy): domain Eukaryota; kingdom Viridiplantae; phylum Streptophyta; class Magnoliopsida; order Asterales; family Asteraceae; genus Artemisia; species Artemisia annua. Next base: position 109,517 of record LBNU01018660.1, on the reverse strand, counting down.
TTTTATTTTATTTTTCTAGGATTTCTTTAGTCTATCTATTTTCTTCGTGTTTTTGTTCGTAACCATTACCATCCGCCAACATGGAAGGTGGTAACATCCTCGATCCCAACAACCCACCTCAACCAAACCACCAACCACAACCAAACCAACCTCCTAGAGCCCGTACCTTAGGAGAGTATTCCCGACCTAGCCACCATGGCTATCGCAACACCATTGAGCTCACTCAAGGAGCCAATGTCACTCCCTTGCGATCCGACACCATCCGGTTGGTGCAAAGCGGATGCGCATTCCATGGACTTCGTTCCGAAGATCCAAATCAACATCTCAAGGATTTCCTCAAAATCGTAGATTCTATAGACCTTGATGTTGCCACTCGAGAGACTACCCGATTACGTCTCTTCCAATTCTCTCTGCGAGACCATGCTAGTCAGTGGCTAGAGCGTCTACCCGCAGGATCCATCACCTCTTGGGATGATCTCACAACTCGCTTCTTAGCTCAATTTTTCCCACCGGGGAGAACTACCAAGCTAAGGAATGATATCTTGGCGTTCCAACAACGCCAAGGCGAAACCCTCTACGAGGCATGGACTCGATTCAAGGACTTACTCCAAAAAGTCCCTCACCATGGCATAGACCTTTGGCTCCAAGTCCAAATCTTCTATGACCATATCAATATCCCCACGAGGCAAACCATTGACCAAGCGGCCGGTGGCAAGCTACGTGATCTAAGTGCGGAACAATCATGGGATCTCCTAGAAGATCTTGCTCTATATGACAACGAAAGTTGGAATGATCCCCGTGATTTGAATAAGACGGTCAAGGCAATATCTTTGCCTTCGAATAATTCAAGCACTTCCGACCGTAGGATCATAGAACTTGAAGACCAAGTCAAGTTTCTCATGAAATCCTACGAGGCTCCCAACCCATCAAGCCAAGTGAATAAAATCACTTCCTCGTGCGAATTATGTAGTGGTCTCCACGACAATCGTGATTGCATGGAACTCCCCGAACAAACTTTTGTGGACTACGCATCCTCGCGTACCGACAGAGCGGGAGACAAGTGGTACACTTTCAAACCCGAGCCAAACCCTTACGGTGATTCATACAACCCCTCATGGAAAAATCACCCAAACCTTAGGTGGAAGTCAAACCAAAACGTGCCCCAAAACAATTCTTCCAACCCAACTAATCGTTTTCAACCCAACGGTCCTTCCTCGAACCGTACCTTCAACAACAATCCTTCCAACAACTATGGTAGTACCAATAACTTTGAAGGATTGATGTCCAATTTTATGGCATCTCAAGAAGCTCGTATAGCTAAATTCACATCAGAATTTAATCAACAACAAGTAGAGATGACCAATAAGATTGACAACTTGTTGAAGGCCCTAACCAACCAAGTGCTATCACCTCCACATAAGGACGCTAGGACCACTAATAGCGGACCCCAAATCAAGGACCCTTCTTCATCCAAACATTTCCACTTCGTCAACGTTGTCACTATTAGACCAATTGATAGGAGTGAGGAAAATAATGAACCTAAGGATGAAGTTAAGGAAGTCGAGGTAGATAAGGAAAGTAGGGTAAGCAATATTGAAGAAGTAGATGATGGAGAGGACTACTTCAATAAGTTACCAACTAAAGAAGAACGGGCATACCATAAGGATTTATTCGATGACTCCGAGACACCATACTTCCTAGGTAACCCGATTATCAAAACGGGCGACCCTTCTAATCTCAACATACGATGCAACATTGGACATTTGCATGTGTGGAAAGCTTACATCGACCCTAGATCTCCCATAAACATCATGACTATATGTGTACGCATAGTTGTAGGAGGATATAAGAGCTCATAGAATTGGGGAGATATGTATGCCACCCCATGAATTGTTAAGGAATACACCCGTCATCCACGCAAGTAATACATACACCAATTAACAGGTAAAAGATAGTTAGGGAGTAAGGAAGTCTAAGTAAACACATTTGTCTCCATATAAGTTTTCACAACCACAATAGTTTAGTTATTTTATTTTTATTGCAATTCTAGTTATTGGGTTAGTTGACTAGCAACTAATTCCGCCCACTCCTCCAAAACCCGAGATTTTACTTGCTTTCCATAAAATACAAAAATACAAAAATAATCTTCCTTCACCTTTAGACCTTTTAGGGTAGTTTTTCTATCCTAACGAACACTATTCCCTGTGAGAGAACGATCAATCCCCCGTACTTACCACTACACTATACTACACCGACCAGGTACACTGCCTGGTGGAATTGCAAGCTTCTCAAGATCCCTTGAGAGGTAAAACCTGTTGCGTGGTCGCAATCCCACGCGCATCAAGTTTTTGGCGCCGCTGCCGGGGAATAGTTATTGTTTAGGTAGAATTTTTTATTTTATTAGGTACTAGAGGCTAAGTACTCATTATATAGCCTCATAACTCTTCTCTTCCAAGCAAAAACGTCCCATGATAGTTAATAACCAGAAATGATCAGCCACCAATGATTATGGGGAGTAAATACACCTTTAAATGCAATTTTGTAACAGCAGTCGTTCACCAACCGATCGGCTAGAGGTCCAACCGATCGGTTGGAGTCTTTTGGTCAATTTCCAGCCGATCCGGTTGCGGGTTGCATCCGATCGGCTGGATGCCTCCACTATGTTATTTCTTTGACTTTTCTTCGCCGATTCTTTTCGCATGTGTTTCCTTTCTTCGTGGCATGTCTTGGTACATTAGAACTTGATATTTCTTTGGTAAATATGTATAGAAAGCTCGTCTATATCAAATCCTTTGTCCATGCGTTAATTTCATCCTTCTCTTCCATTCGAATCTTTCCCCAACAAGCATGATCACTTTGTTTCTTCACTTTTAAGCAACTTTTCACTGCTTTTGGCTATATTTGCATGTAAAAACACTTTTCCACGATTAAGTAACAAATGTATACAAATATGACCAATTTCCATACGAAAAACCAACAATAACGCTTCTAAAAACATGTTAACTTTGAGCGTTATCACTACCCGATTACGTCTCTTCCAATTCTCTCTGCGAGACCATGCTAGTCAGTGGCTAGAGCGTCTACCCGCAGGATCCATCACCTCTTGGGATGATCTCACAACTCGCTTCTTAGCTCAATTTTTCCCACCGGGGAGAACTACCAAGCTAAGGAATGATATCTTGGCATTCCAACAATGCCAAGGCGAAACCCTCTACGAGGCATGGACTCGATTCAAGGACTTACTCCAAAAAGTCCCTCACCATGGCATAGATCCTTGGCTACAGATCCAAGGATTCTATGACGGGGCAAATCATCATACTAAAAGAGCCATAGATTACGCTGCCAAGGGAAGACTGAGTAGGCTCAGCGTCGACAAGTGTTGAGAAGTCATCGAGGACTTAGCACAGTACGAAGAGGAAGAATGGATGGACTCAACTTTCTCGAAAGAAGGGGTTTTAAATTGCATGAATGCAACCCAAGATCAGTTGTTTGATAACATAAAAAGGCAGATTGAGATTCTTATGAAAGCCGAGGCGCCTTGGGTTGAGGGAAATGAAGGTGTAAACACGATCGATAGACATACGCTCCCTCACCCCTCACGACAAGATGAGTTCGAAGAGATAATGCTAACTTTCATGAACAATCAGGAGAGACAAATCCAACAATTGGAGGCTCACTTGAAAAACACCCAAAACGTTTTCATGGAACTGGCAGAAAAATTTATCTCAAAAATAAAGGAGAAAATTAGGGAAGAAGCCTCACATAAGAAGATCGAAAAGATCTTTGAACTTCCAGTCCCTAATGAACCATGTAACGAGGTGAGTGGTGAAACTCCTCTTCCNACTTGAAAAACACCCAAAACGTTTTCATGGAACTGGCAGAAAAATTTATCTCAAAAATAAAGGAGAAAATTAGGGAAGAAGCCTCACATAAGAAGATCGAAAAGATCTTTGAACTTCCAGTCCCTAATGAACCATGTAACGAGGTGAGTGGTGAAACTCCTCTTCCCGAGACTTCACCCTTACCCTCCTCCCATCCTTTTGGACCCTCTTGCGAAGAAAAGAACCCTCAGGTCCATAGTATCTTCGTGGGAAGCATTGTGGTTACACCCCTAGCTTTCACAAAGTTAGAAAACGGTCATTCGGTTTTAAGCTCGGAGTAAAAGACACCCAATCCAAGCGTACCCTCGTTTAAAAAATTCACTTTGGAAGTTCCCCCCACTCGACAGATACTTGCCACAACGGAGATTGGGGATTAAATAGGGCAACGACCGAACCTGGGAAAGTTAAGATTACGCCCAATGATTGTAACAAAACATTTGACCCGGGAGGCATTTTCTAACTACGAAGCACTTCTATGGTCAAAGTTACAATGCCACAAAACAACTCTTAAAAAGAACAAGGGCTTAATTGTAATTTCTGAAAGTTGCATACACCTGACGGCGTCAGACCTTATACCTGACGGCGTCAGCTCGTCCGCCCAGCTTTTATAACTTCTAATCCATCACTTTCATCAAAAACCCCACAAATATTATCCACCCCACCTTCCACCACCGAATCTCCAAGATCCAATTCGTGCCATTTCACCGTCATTCTCCACGTGGTAAGTATCTCTTCTCCATCTTTCCTACTCTAATTATCTATTCGATCCATCAATTTTGGATATCCCCAAAATACGAAACCCTAGGATCAATTTGAGGTTGAAAACTTAGCAACGCCTTGTAGTTGATGTAATGTTAGCAAGGATTAAGGCACTAATTAGTTAAAACTTCAATTGGGTTTAGTATTGCATTAGGGGATTGCGGATTCGACCACCACCCTTTGGCTTATTGGTCATTTTCCTGTCACAAGGGGTGTTTGGGTCAAGGATCTACAAGTTTCATACTTGAACTTTCCCTCGTAATCTCGAATTCAAAATCTGCAGAGTCTGACGACGTCAGCCCGTTAGACGTGACGGCGTCAGGACTGTCTGATGTCCCTATCTTGCTTTCAATCTTGTTCCTAACCTCCCTCGCTCTTCTTGCTTTGTTTCAGGAAATGAGTAAGCGATCCAGGAGCCACAGGGCTGGGTCATCTAGGGCCGCCCAAGTTAGTTGGCGGATGTAGTAAGAAGTTGGGGTGTTTTTGATGGAAATGAGGCAACAACAAAGTACCACGAACTGCGCAACCATGACATCGACCATGGTGCCATCATTGATTAGAATCTCTTGGCTAACAGTGGTCTTGAGCAAGCCTTTGTTAACAGCATACAGACCGATGACTTCACAGGTCCACAATGGGTAAGCTTGTTTAGATTGCATGAGCAGGTGTACGATGAGCTTGTGCGTGAGTTTTTGGCCACTTATTACTTAGATGTTAGGGCAGCTAGGTATGATGTAGGGGATACATCGGTTTACTTTAGGCTAGGAGGGGAGGACCGTTCTTGTTCTGTTCTTGAGTTGGGCTGGAGATTGGGTCTTTATGGGCAACACGAGGCTACCCAGGGGGCCTTCATTGCTAGTTTGAGTCAGGGGATGACTGTCAGGGATGACATGAGGAGTGCACTGTTTTGGCCTACTATTGGAGATGGGATGTATGCATCTGGGGGCACTACGGCCTCTGCTATTAGGGACCCAAGGGTTAGGCTAGCTCATCGGTGTATTTCATTCACCCTATCAGGGAGGCATAGCTCCCAGCATAGGATCACCCTTTTGGACCTCTTCTTCTTGTACACGATTTTCTCCCAGGAGGCTTACTGCAACATCCCATTTTGGGTAGCTAGTTACCTTCAAGGTGCAGTTGGGGAGAGGAGCAATGACGTGATCTATGGGGGGATGTTTATCACCAAGCTGGCTAGGTCATACAGGGTCCTGACACCTGAGATTCGGGACTATCTGAGCACATCAGGAGTATGTAGGGTGGTCAAGGTCAGATCCCTGAAGCAGATGAACGTAGTGATGGAGTTAGCTGGGGGGCAGTATGCTTGGTGGGCACCTAGACAGGCTGCAGCTGGTGGTGACGATGATGATGAGGAGGAGGAGGATGCACCACAGCAGCAGCATGGGGGGTATGAGGCCGGGACCGCTGATTACTACCAGCACATGAGTCAGGGAGACTGGCAGGCTCACCAGGGAGCATGGATGGGTCAGGTTAACACCTGGAGAGCCAGGGTTGATGACAGGTTTGACTGGATGTATGATCACACTATTCGACAGATGCAGCATTTATCTACGCGTGATCAATTGGACCCACACCTGCAGATTGACCCTTTCCCTGGACGTGAGCAGGACTACCCACCCTACGGGTACTATGGACATCTCCCATACGGCTACGACTACCGCCAGGGTCCCCCACCTCAGTGATTGTATGATTTGGTTTTATGATGTTTGGACAATTTTATCTTTGGATGTATGATTCGGAACAATTTGGCTTGTAATAATTTAGGATTCGGCCTCTGTTGGCCTTTAAACTCGTGTGACACTTTGTTCTTTTAATTGCATGTAGGATTCTCCTTGTCGTGGTTGTTGGTTTATTTGCTTTGTTTTGTTATTTGATTTTTGTTTGTTTGATTTTATTTGTTTCCGTATGTATGATATTTCTTGTTATTGATTCATGATTCAAACTAACTTGTGAAAATGCTTTATTTTGTTTTTAACTTCGTCTTAACTACATATAAAGGTATTTTGCAAAATCTAAGTGTAAGGGAAATCTAAATCGGTTTATAAGAACGAATAAACATGAATCATAACAATGTAAATTAACATACATATTAGTATTTGTTTGAGTCAAATGCTTGTATCGAGTCATAATGAATTTTTGCAGGAATTCCAGGAAGTAAGATATAGTTTTTNNNNTGGAGAGCCAGGGTTGATGACAGGTTTGACTGGATGTATGATCACACTATTCGACAGATGCAACATTTATCTACGCGTGATCAGTTGGACCCACACCTGCAGATTGACCCTTTCCCTGGACGTGAGCAGGACTACCCACCCTACGGGTACTATGGACATCTCCCATATGGCTACGACTACCGCCAGGGTTCCCCACCTCAGTGATTGTATGATTTGGTTTTATGATGTTTGGACAATTTTATCTTTGGATGTATGATTCTGAACAATTTGGCTTGTAATAATTAGGATTCGGCCTCTGTTGGCCTTTAAACTCGTGTGACAATTTGTTCTTTTAATTGCATGTAGGATTCTCCTTGTCGTGGTTGTTGGTTTATTTGCTTTGTTTTGTTATTTGATTTTTGTTTATTTGATTTTATTTGTTTCCGTATGTATGATATTTCTTGCTATTGATTCATGATTCAAACTAACTTGTGAAAATGCTTTATTTTATTTTTAACTTCGTCTTAACTACATATAAAGGTATTTTGCAAAATCTAAGTGTAAGGGAAATCTAAATCGGTTTATAAGAACGAATTAACATGAATCATAACAATGTAAATTAACATATAGATTAGTATTTGTTTGAGTCAAATGCTTGTATCGAGTCATAATGAATTTTTGCAGGAATTCCAGGAAGTAAGGTATAGTTTTTCCAGAATTTTTTTCCGGAAACTTAACATGAGAATTCTGTCAGATCATTTCTGACGGCGTCAGGTGTTACAACCTGACGGCGTCATGCAATAATTTTCTGTAATCTTTGAAAGTTTTGTTTTTCTTCCGGAAATAAAAAGTTTTTGTTAATTCTCTAACTTATAATCTCCAGGAGTTCTGCAAAAATATTCATTCCACAAGCATTATATCCTATTATAGATTATACCGTCGATTTTATGCGAGGTTGGCCTTTATTTTTTTCAGGTTAACAGGTTATTTTGGACAAGAAAATGATTTATATTTCGGAAGGGAAGCTTTGAACGTTCATCTTTCTTGGAAGAAGATCTAACCATGTTACCTTACTATCCACATCAAACGAATCAGGGGAGTATTTGATTTCATTCTTTCATTTTATTTACTTTTACATCTTTTATTTGAACATTGGGGACAATGTTCGGTTTAAGTGTAAGGGGGGTAAATGAAGGCACCTTAGAGAAAACAATTGCGCTTGATTTTTGTTCGTTTGATAGTAAATTTGTAATAAAACCGAGAGAAATATTTGTTAGGGTAATTTTAGCGCCAATTTAAATTTTTTTACAACATTTAGAAGTGAGACTTTGGTCTTAATAAGCGTCTCATGGATAGGAAATTATATGACTAGCACAAAACCGTGCCACTAAAAAATTTTTCACCCCAAATATGTGAGGTTCACCCCTAGAATTGGTAGGAAAAGCATCCATCTTTGGTAGCGCTTAGATTCTAGAACTTGCGTTAGGACCATCTCAAATCCATAAGTGAGACTACATTCGTGTAGTTAGATCTACTACATGATAAGAGGCATTAGAATTAACCCCTTGTTTTACACCCGTATTTTTGTTATAATTACTTGACCAATGTAGCCAATGTACTTGACTAATAAAGTCAAGTAATTCTCCCACACCCTTTGCGTTGTACCCATTTTTTGTACACGATACCCCTAGTACACCCCTCCGAGCCTATCTTTTCGTTTCGACCTTTGAGCATCTTACTCAAAGTGAGAATTTGTTACACCCCACTTAAATGTACACCCAAATCGCCTTAGCCTACCTTGTATGCACTCCCCTTTAGTGCATTATTGTGACAACATTTGTTAATTATCTAATCGATTACATGGTTGCTAAGACGAGTCATATCCTTGTACATATTGTTTTGGGACGATTGGGACTCATGGGTAAAGTACTAGTGTAATGGAGTAATGGGGAAGAACAACATTATTACCCCCATNAAAAAAAAAAAAAAAAAAAAAAAAAAAAAAAAAATCAAGAAAAATACATAAAAATTAGAAAAAAAAAAGTCGAAAAAAACATACGGACTACCATCCCGTTTCTTTTATGTTTCTTTTAAGTTTTTGTTATTTTGTTTTTAGCTTAAAATTGAGTCGAGTCTTGGCTTAGCAACATTGTATAGTGCATGTATTTGATCATGATAATTAACTCGCCACCATTAAAATACCCCTTATTCCAACCAAACTGTGTTTATCATATCCCTACACCTTACATTACAACCCTTTGGAAAGCCCTCTTTGATAGTTAATCTTAGGTGCTTACGCCTAGTGGAAGAGTAATTGATCCTCTCCCAAGCCTATGGTAATCTATTTGCTATGACAGGTAGTGAGAGATATTTTTCATTTTCATTTATGAGATATAATTCTATGACACTTGAGAGATGAGAGTATCCAAACACTATTTGTGAGGTGCTAGTGTATGATTTCCGTGCTTATTATGATTAGGGTCGAATGACTATTTGTTGTAATTACTTTTATATTTGTGTTAAATGACCCCTAACTCATATTTTGATTGGAATAAAAGCTTATTTGCTTGAGGACAAGCAAATCCCAAGTGTAAGGGTATTTAATGAGACGAAAAGTGTACCCGTTTTAAGGGGTCATTTAAGCCCTAATTCGAGTAAATATGATCAAATATTGCCCTAAATCGTTCCTTTTGTCATTTTAGGTACTTTTGAGAAGAATTCTGGAAAACATACATATTTGGACGTTTTTGAAGCATAAAAGTGAAGAAAACGACAAAGTCTCAAAAGAAGCTGGATTTCCTACCTGACGGCGTCAGAGTCACAAGATGACGCCGTCAGCCAACGTTGACAAAGGAGTGAAATCAGATTACACTAGACGCCCTATGAAGAAAACAAGATGTTTATACCTGACGGCGTCGGGTGTTAGAAAGAGTAGGTCGTCAGGTGTTAACTTAAAGAGTGACGGCCCAGAGTAAATTAAAGGGTGACGGCGTCAGAAGTAAATCTAGGCCATCCGAGAACCCGAATGGCGGCGAGCTGACGGCGTCAGAACCTATAACCTGACGCCGTCAGAATGTAAAATCAATATATACTTTTTTATTTTTCATTCATTAGTGTGTAACTTTGGTGGAACTTTTAGTACAAAACCCTAAAGACGAATTTGGCTGTATTTTCAAGGGTTTTTCACCCTTGAATCCTTCATGTTCAATTAAGATAAGTCCTCACTTATTAATCAATATGTCTATGTGTTGGTTAATTATATCTTATGCTTGTCTTTCAATTAACATGCTAGGCTAGATTTTTTTTTGTGTTTGCTTAGATCTAATGAAACCTAACTATTAATTATTGGTTGATTGGTGTGTTATTACTTTTGTTGGGATGAATGTTTTATCAATGTTAGGCTTAAGAAAACTGGCAATACTCCTATATGGTAAAATGCTTGAACGTCTTAAGAAACATGTAACTAAGGCATACTAGGTTATTAAGGTAGTATTAACGCATGAGCCACTGTTTCCAATCCCTATGATTATGTGTACGCATAGTATTAGGAGGAGATAAGAGCTCATAGAATTGGGGAGATATGTATG
>LBNU01018660.1:71427-98759 GCA_014162995.1 Artemisia annua | reverse complement strand
CTAACTATTAATTATTGGTTGATTGGTGTGTTATTACTTTTGTTGGGATGAATGTTTTATCAATGTTAGGCTTAAGAAAACTGGCAATACTCCTATATGGTAAAATGCTTGAACGTCTTAAGAAACATGTAACTAAGGCATACTAGGTTATTAAGGTAGTATTAACGCATGAGCCACTGTTTCCAATCCCTATGATTATGTGTACGCATAGTATTAGGAGGAGATAAGAGCTCATAGAATTGGGGAGATATGTATGCCACCCCATGAATTGTTAAGGAATACACCCGTCATCCACGCAAGTAATACATACACCAATTAACCGGTAAAAGATAATTAGGGAGTAAGGAAGTCCAAGTAAACACATTTTTCTCCATATAAGTTTTCACAACCACAATAGTTTAGTTATTTTATTTTTATTGCAATTGTAGTTATTGGGTTAGTTGACTAGCAACTAATTCCGCCCACTCCTCCAAAACCCGAGATTTTACTTGCTTTCCATAAAATACAAAAATACAAAAATAATCTTCATTCACCTTTAGACCTTTTAGAGTAGTTTTTCTATCCTAACGAACACTATTCCCTGAGAGAGAATGATCAATCCCCCGTACTTACCACTACACTATACTACACCGACCAGGTACACTGCCTGGTGGGATTGCAAGCTTCTCAAGATCCCTTGAGAGGTAAAACCTGTTGCATGGTCGCAATCCCACGCGCATCAGTTCTCCAGCCAGGCCTTCGTCTAAAAGGCATTGGTGGTGGTGGTGGAGGAGGTAGAGGAGGAATGTAATGGTCAGAAGAATCTGAAGAGGAATCAGAGGATATTACTATTGGATCCATGTTTGCTGCTGATGAGAGATTGTGTTTGGTTGATGGTGATTAAGTTTGATTTGAGGGTTATTTATAGACATGATTATGTAATTAAGGCATTTAATGAGCAGTCGGTTCAATGGGTATCAATGGATGCAGCCTGTAGAAATTCTGATGATGGTTTGATTCTACGGATTGACCATAAGGTTCTACGGATTGACTTTTCAATTCTGCTGATGGCTTGATTCTGCGGATTGACCATAAGGTTCTACGGATTGACTTTTCAATTCTGCTGACGAGTTATGGATTGACTTTTCAATTCTGCTGACGAGTACACTTTTAGGTTTTATTTTGGGTAAGTTATTAAGTCAAAATTGGTCAAACGATTCTTTCCAAGATTCGTTGTCAATTAACTCCCACGATTTGGTAACTCCTTTAAATAACCAATCGTGTGAATCCCACACTCAAAATAACTTCTTCCCACTCGTTATAACTTCAAACCCATCTCTCAACTTCTCAAATTCATTCTATTCTCAAATCCACTCATGGCTGAACTTGTCTTCAAAAGTGACCACAACCAAATTGCATTTCTGGGCAAAGCAAAGGGGAAAGAATTATTTGATCCAATGGTAAAATACTTGAAGCGGTCTAGTCTTCATTTTGTTCTCACACACTATCCCACACTTGTGTGTGAATCATTGATTACACAATTTAGGGATACTGCCACAGTAGGAGATAATGACACAAGGATTCTTGCTACCATTGATGGGAAACAGTATGAAGTGACTGAGACTTTGATCCGCACTAAACTTCAACTGAAAGATGCTGATGGTAAATATCATGAAGATAAGGCACTGATACTTCCTGCATTACGGGCTATTGGCTATCAGGGTGATGGAAAGAAAGCATGGTATAAGAAACTACTTTGCCCTAAATGGAAGTTTTTGGTGCATACATTGGTGAAGTGTATAAGTAATAATACTGGAGGATTGGACCAATTCTCTACATATCTGGCATGTGCTATTGCTTGTATATCACAGGGTACAAATTTTAACATTTCTAGATTTATCTTTCATGGTATGATTAGTAATATTAATGCTGAAAAGAATAAGTTTTTTATGTACCCTAGGTTCCTTCAAATCATAATAGGTATTGAAACACGTGATAGAACCCATAGACCTATTTTAGAGTTGACCTGTAAAGTCTTTTCAAGCATAGCTAGTCAATACACTGGTGCACATTGGCCTATAACACCAGCTATGTTGCCTGGTGGCAATGCTGGTGCTGCTGAAGGTAGTAATCTACCCAGCCCTCATGCTGCTGAGGATGATGTTCCACCCATTCCTGAAACTGCTGATGCCAGTGCATCAGCAGCTGAGGTTGCTGGTTCATCTAGAGCTGCTGAAGCCTCTGCCTCTGCAGCTGCGGATGTTCAGCCTGTGGACACTCCTCATGAGCAACCTGCTGATCCTCTGCAACCAGTCAATCCTGCTGGTGAAGATTCTGCTGACCTTAGGAATGAGGATGAGACACCCTTCCCTGACCAACTTGACCATAGTAATGAGTTCATAGGAGCCTTTGTTGATGAGCCCAATAATGAGGTACCTATATTCACAGGACAACATCCCTCTAGTCCAACTAGAGAGTCCTTTGTTGATACCACGACTACTGGTGATGCTTTTCATGTGTCTCCTACTAGGTCCAATGCAGCTCCCAAAACCACTGGTATACCTGTTGGTACAGCTGAGGACCCTATATCACTAACCAAAGTCTATGAGTTGCTTAACAGGTATGTCACACAAGTTGGTGATTTAGAAAGGGAACTCACTCAGACCAAAGCAGATCTTGGGGGTCAAATCAGTGCATTAACACACAGAGTTCAGACATTGGAAGCTCAGCTTGAGACCAAGAAGAAGAGGAAGTTAGTGGTTGAATCAGAGGAAGAACTGGAGGTTTCTACAGCTAATACAGCAAAGGAATCTGTCTCTCTTGATTCTCTTCATATGTTGGCTGCAGCTACTAAAGCTAATCTCACTCCCTCTCCACCACTTACAGCTGCTGACACTCAAAAGAACAAGAGTCCCATCAAGGTTCAGGCAGAGCAGTTCTTTAGTCAAAGTAGGGGTGACACTTCTGCACCAATTGTTGATTCTGCTGATATTGGGCAATCCATGGATGTTGATCCTGCTGATGGTGTTGCTTTTGACCTTGGTCCTACTTCTACAGTTCCAGAGCCATCTATTGCTGCTCCTTCAGCAGAGGATCCTCCTATCTTTATTTATGGGAGAACATTTGTAGTTTCTGATGATGATGCTCCTACCACTGATATTCAAGGTGTTAGTGTTTCTGGTGTTACTGCTGACCCTACAAAGCTGTCTTCTCCTGCACATCAATCTGCTGCATCTTCTTCTGATGATACCTTTGTTTCTGCTAAAGAGGAGCAAGTTAATCTGGTTGATCAAGATCTTGGTTCAGATAAGATAACTGAAGAAGAAATACTTCCCAAGAAAGACTCTTCAAAGAACATGAAGATCTCATGAAGAGTCAAGCTGTGGCTCAGCAAGAACAAGCAAAGTTTGATGCAGAGATTGCCAGGGTAAAGGCTTCATATGTTTCCACTCTGCTAATTGAAAGACAAAGGGAATTGGATGCTCAAGCATCAAACTTTAATGAGGTTGATTGGATGCATATTGGGACTCAGATTGCCTCCAGTACTTCACTTACCAGAGATCTACTAGGAGAAAATGCTTCTTCTGATGACATTATTGCTCTGCTGAGAAGGAAGAAAAAGGAGGAAGATGAGAAGAAAGCCAAAGCAAAGAGGGATAAACCTCCTACACAGGCACAAATGACCAATCAAATGAGGATGGTTGTGAAGAATATGAGCCCAGCTGTGTTTAATTCAGGATGGACTAAAGAGAAGGTTTGGAATATGCCTCATGACAAGTTGGTGAGAACATATAACTACATTATGTCTCAGGGTTAGTAGAGCACAACAAAACCAACCTTAGAGGAACCTCCATCTAAAAGGTTCAAGTCTACTCATGGCACATCTTCTGTACCTGCTGATGACTCTTCTACTGCACCATCTCTGGTTACTTCTACAGCTCCACCTCTTCCTGCTGAGACATCACTTCCTGCTGAGCCTTCCAAGTTCACGGATAAGGGGAAGACTCCTATGGTTACTGAAGGTCTTGTTCCAAGTCAGCAAACAAAGAGGCAGATTGAGTAGGATAGGTTAAGTGCAGAAGCTGTTCAAAGGATGCTTGCAGATGATGCAGCTGAGCTGGCCAGGGCTAATGTTGCAAGAGTTAGTTATGTTACTCCACCAACTGCTGATGCTTCATACTCTGTTTCTGCTGAGGCTACTACAGATGTTCCTACTGAACACTCTGTTCCTACTGATGCATATACAGATGTTCCTGCTGATACTTCTATACCTGTTCCTGCTGACACCTCTGTATCTGTTCCTGCTGAAGTTCAGCTGGAATCTGACACTGCTGATGGTTCTAGTGACACACCTTCACCTTCTACTGGCAAGAGAAAGAAGACTTTGGCAAGAAAGAGGGTTTCTAGAAGCTTGGTTACACCATTAGCAGATTCTGAGTATATTGAGGTTGAAGAAGATGATGGTGAAGATCCTGTGGCTCGTGTCCCTTTGGTTGAGTGGGAGATTACACCTATTCCTTTGACAGATCAAGATATCAACACTGTTCATAGAGCAGATGGATCAGTTAAACATTTCACTTTTCTTAGTGAAATTTTAACTTTTGTGGATAGACAGGATCTGTTGAATCTTTATAGTTGGGTTACCTCCTACTACAAAAACAAGGAACCTACATGTTATGGTTTATATTTGCAATGGGACTTGACTATATTATTTATTCCAACCTTGCTATTGGTAAAGGATTCAGGGTTTGGTTGGGTCAATCAAGATGGGAGATTGCTAACTGGAAATTTTATCCTCTCCCTAATGTTCATGTGCTATCCACTATTGCTGGCAAGGTTCTGTACATGTGTGTTGAGATTACCTATCCCATATCTCTTAAAGTATTAAGACAGATGTTGGGGATGAAGCTGCTTGTTCCTACGGATGTGGTTGGAATGATATGACTTATGCTGAGCAGTTAGTCAAAGATATGAGGCAGATTCTTCTTTTCAAGAATGAAATGAAAGCCAAGCATGGTGTTCAGCTTGATACTTCTTTGGGGTGATTGTAGTATTCTTATTTTTATGTAACAAAAGCATATTCTCCAAATACAAGCACAACACAAATACTAAGAATGCTTTGATCCTCTATGGATCGTTTATTATCAACTAATATTGTTTTCTAAAACGTACATAATGCATTGGCCAAGGGTTCCTTTTATACTACAAGAAACCCTAACCTTTCTTACAAGAAACAAATAACATTAAGACAATAAAAGATATTCTACATATCTTGTCCTAAAATAATCTAAACATAATATTTTATCACATTCTACGGAATACTATATCCGCAGAATCATATCATCTGTAGGAACACTGTCAGCAGAAACTAGCAAAGCTATCTGCAGGATCCTTTCAGCAGCATTCCTCAGCAGTACTTTCTAGAATTCCCAACAATCCTCCCCTAATCTTGAATTTGACCGCATTAAGTTCAAGATTCTTGATAGATCAGCCACAAACCAAAGTATGAGGATTGAAAGAGAAACAGATGCAAGAAAATAACTACCAGCAGCAACTAACGCACTATCAGCAGCAACTAGTAACTCTCTTTATAGACCAGGACTCCACAGCAACTCCTATCTTTAAGCAGCAACAGAATCAGCAGCATCAAGAATAGATTTGATAAGCCTTTACCAAGTAGCTATTCACTCTTGGGCTAGCTAATTCTTTGGTGGAATCATGACATCACCCTGGTGAACTAGTAACCAGTCCAACACTTAGAACATGAATCAATGGTGTGTTGAAATACCCTAATGATTTTTGGCAAATCATCACAGCCATAAACGGATTTGACTTGTCTTTACCTGTAGCCGTTTGCTCAGGACTAGCCAATTCTTAAAGGAAACATCCTTGGTGAATTGATAACCAATATGGATTTCCACTGCCTTTACCACAAGCCATATACTTATGGGCTAGTCAATTCTTTGGATTTTCAAAGAATAAGATCCATGGTGAATTGATGACCATTCAACTCTCAGCAATTAAGCATGGGTGAGTTGAGTACCCTATGGTTTTGAGCAAACCATTACAGCTATCAACAGATTTGATGTGTCTTTACCAAAGCTGTACCCTTTGGACTAGCCAACTCTTTGATGGAACAGTCAACATCATGGTGAGTTGATAACCATAGAACATATGTACATGTATACAACAAAGAGTGGCAAATTATACAAGAAAGTTAGTTTTTTTTTACTAAGAAAAATAAAATAAAAATAAGAATACTACAATCACCCCAAAGAAGTATCAAGCTGAACACCATGCTTGGCTTTCATTTCATTCTTGAAAAGAAGACTCTGCCTCATATCTTTGACTAACTGCTCAGCATAAGTCATATCATTCCCAACCACATCCGTAGGAACAAGCAGCTTCATCCCCAACATCTGTCTTAATACTTTAAGAGAGATGGGATAGGTAATCTCAGCACACATGTACAGAACCTTGCCAGCAACAGTGGATAGCACATGAACATTAGGGAGAGGATAAAATTTCCAGTTAGCAATCTCCCATCTTGATTGACCCAACCAAACCCTGAATCCTTTACTAATAGCACGGTTGGAATCAAATAATGTAGTCAAGTCCCCTTGCAAATATAAACCACAACCTGTAGGTTCCTTGTTTTTGTAGTAGGAGGTAACCCAACTATAAAGATTCAACAGATCCTGTCTATCCACAAAAGTTAAAATTTCACTAAGAAAAGTGAAATGTTTAACTGATCCATCTGCTCTATGAACAGTGTTGATATCTTGATCTATCAAAGGAATAGGTGTAATCTCCCACTCAACCAAAGAGACATGAGCCACAGGATCTTCACCATCATCTTCTTCAACCTCAATATACTCAGAATCTGCTAATGGTGTAACCAAGCTTCTAGAAACCCTCTTTCTTGCCAAAGTCTTCTTTCTCTTGCCAGTAGAAGGTGAAGCTGTGTCATTAGAACCATCAGCAGTGTCAGATTCCTGCTGAACTTCAGCAGGAACAGGTATAGAAGTGTCAGCAGGAACATCTGTATATGCATCAGCAGGAACAGAGTGTTCAGTAGGAACATCTATAGTAGCCTCAGCAGAAATAGAGTGTGAAGCATCAGTAGTTGGTGGAGTAACATAACTAACTCTTGCAACATTAGCCTTGGCAAGCTCAGCTGCATCATCAGCAAGCATCCTTTGAACAGCTTCTGCACTTAACCTATCATTCTCAATCTACCTCTTTGTTTGCTGACTTGGAACAGGACCTTCAGTAACCATAGAAGTCTTCCCCTTATCTGTGAACTTGGAAGACTCAGCAGGAAGTGATGTCTCAGCAGGAAGAGGTGGAGCTGCAGAAGTAACCAGAGATGGTGCAGTAGAAGAGTCATCAGCAGGTACAGAAGATGTGCCATGAGTAGACTTGAACCTTTTAGATGGAGGTTCCTCTAAGGTTGGTTTTGTTGTGCTCTTCTGACCCTGAGACATAATGTAGTTATACGTTCTCACCAACTTGTCATGAGGCATATTCCAAACCTTCTCTTTAGTCCATCCTGAATTAAACACAGATGGGCTCATATTCTTCATAACCATCCTCATTTGATTGGTCATTTGTGCCTGTGTAGGTGGTTTATCCCTCTTTGCTTTGGCTTTCTTCTCATCTTCCTCCTTTTTCTTCCTTCTAAGCAGAGCAATAATGTCATCAGATGAAGCATTTTCTCCTAGTAGATCTCTGGCAAGTGAAGTATTGGAGGCAATCTGAGTCCCAATATGCATCCAATCAGCCTCATTAAAGTCTGATGCTTGAGCATCCAATTCCCTTTGTCTTTCAATTGGCAGAGTGCAAACATATGAAGCCTTTACCATGGCAATCTCTGCATCAAACTTTGCTTGTTCTTGCTGAGCCACAGCTTGACTCTTCATGAGATCTTCATGTTCTTTGAAAAGTCTTTCTTGGGAAAGTATTTCTTCTTCAGTTATCTTATCTGAACCAAGATCTTGATCAACCAGATTAACTTGCTCCTCTTCAGCAGAAACAAAGGTATCATCAGAAGAAGATGCAACAAATTGATGTGCAGGAGAAGACAGCTTTGTAGGGTCAGCAGTAACACCAGAAACACTAACACCTTGAATATCAGTGGTAGGAGCATCATCATCAGAAACCACAAATGTTCTCCCATAAATAAAGATAGGAGGATCCTCTGCTGAAGGAGCAGCAATAGATGGCTCTGGAGCTGTAGAAGTAGGACCAAGGTCAGAAGCAACACCATCAGCAGGATCAACATCCATGGATTGCCCAATATCAGCAAAATCAATAATTGGTGCAGAAATGTCACCACTACTTTGACTAAAGAACTGCTCTGCCTGAACCTTGATGGGACTCTTGTTCTTTTGAGTGTCAGCAGCTGTAAGTGGTGGAGAGGGAGTGAGATTAGCTTCAGTAGCTGCAGCCAATATATGAAGAGAATCAAGAGAGACAGATTCCTTTGCTGTATTAGCTGTAGGAACCTCCAGTTCTTCCTCTGATTCAACCACTAACTTCCTCTTCTTCTTGGTCTCAAGCTGAGCTTCCAAAGTCTGAACTCTGTGTGTTAATGCACTGATTTGACCCCCAAGATCTGCTTTGGTCTGAGTGAGTTCCCTTTCCAAATCACCAACTTGTGTGACATACCTGTTAAGCAACTCATAGACTTTGGTTAGTGATATAGGGTCCTCAGCTGTACCAACAGGTATACCAGTGGTTTTGGGAGCTGCATTGGACCTGGTAGGAGACACATGAAAAGCATCACCAGTAGTGGTGGTATCAACAAAGGACTCTCTAGTTGGACTAGAGGGATGTTGTCCTGTGAATATAGGTGTCTCATTATTGGGCTCATCAACAAAGGCTCCTATGAACTCATTACTATGGTCAAGTTGGTCAGGGAAGGGTGTCTCATCCTCATTCCTAAGGTCAGCAGAATCCTCACCAGCAGGATTGACTGGTTGCAGAGGATCAGCAGGTTGCTCATGAGGAGTGTCCACAGGCTGAACATCCGCAGCTGCTGAGACAGAGGCTTCAGCAGCTCTAGATGAACCAGCAACCTCAGCAGTGCATCAGCAGTTTCAGGAATGGGTGGAACATCATCCTCAGCAGCATGAGGGCTGGGTGGATTACCACCTTCAGCAGCACCAGCATTGCCACCAGGCAACATAGCTGGTGTTGTAGGCCAATGTGCACCAGTGTATTGACTAGCCATGCTTGCAAAGACTTGAGGTCAACTCTAAAATAGGTCTATGGGTTCTATCACGTGTTTCAATACCTATTATGATTTGAAGGAACCTAGGGTACATAAAAAAACTTATTCTTTTCAGCATTAATATTACTAATCATACCATGAAAGATAAATCTAGAAAAGTTAAATTTTGTACCCTGTGATATACAAGCAATAGCACATGCCAGATAGGTAGAGAATTGGTCCAATCCTCCAGTCCTATTACTTATACACTTCACCAATGTATGCACCAAAAACTTCCATTTAGGGCAAAGTAGTTTCTTATACCATGCTTTCTTTCCATCACCCTGATAGCCAATAGCCCGTAATGCAGGAAGTATCAGTGCCTTATCTTCACGATATTCACCATCAGCATCTTTCAGTTGAAGTTTAGTGCGGATCAAAGACACAGTCACTTCATACTGTTTCCCATCAATGGTAGCAAGAATCCTTGTGTCATTATCTCCTACTGTGGCAGTATCCCAAAATTGTGTAATCAATGATTCACACACAAGTGTGGGATAGTGTGTGAGAGCAGAATGAAGATTAGACCGCTTCAAGTACTCTACCATTGGATCAAATAATTCTTTCCCCTTTGCTTTGCCCAGAAATGCAATTTGGTTGTGGTCACTTTTGAAGACAAGTTCATCCATGAGTGGATTTGAGAATAGAATGAATTTGAGAAGTTGAGAGATGGGTTTGAAGTTATAACGAGAGGGAAGAAGTTATTTTGAGTGTGGGATTCACACGATTGGTTATTTAAAGGAGTTACCAAATCGTGGGAGTTAATTGACAACGAATCTTGGAAAGAATCGTTTGACCAATTTTGACTTTATAACTTACCCAAAATAAAATCCAAAAGTGTACTCGTTAGCAGAATTGAAAAGTCAATCCGTAGAACCTTATGGTCAATCCGCAGAATCAAGCCATCAGCAGAATTGAAAAGTCAATCCGTAGAACCTTATGGTTAATCCGTAGAATCAAACCATCATCAGAATTTCTACAGGCTGTCATCCATTAATACCCATTGAACCGACTCCTCATTAAATGCCTTAATTACTTAATCATGTCCATAAATAACCCTCAAATCACACTTAATCACCATCAACCAAACACAATCTCTCATCAGTAGCAAACATGGATCCAATATTAATATCCTCTGATTCTTCTTCAGATTCTTCTGACCATTACATTCCTCCTCCACCTCCTCCACCACCACCACCAATGCCTTTTAGATGAAGGCGTGGCTGTAGAACCAAGGAGGAAGCACGCAAAAGGAGACATGATGTACCAGCTCCTCCTCCACCACCACCACCATCACCACCACTTCCTTCTTCATCCTCTGATTCAGATACCCCTGATGAGACAGGGCGTATGGAGTTGTTGTTTCTTGAGGATTTGGATGAAGGGCCTTCTGAACCACCACCTCTTTCAAAGCTTCTGACAAAGGAGATGGAGAGAGTTGTGGCTAGGATGAGCCAGATACCAGTTCCTCATCTTGCCAAGAGATTACCAAAACCACCTCCACAAGTATTGGGGCTTGTTTGCAAGAAGCTATGGACCCCTGACAGAAAGTCCAAAGATGTGCAGAAGCTGCTGAGGAACAAGGGGGCTGGTGAAGGCACATCTGATCCCAAGGGCAAAGGGAAGAAAAAACAGGATTAGGTGCTAAGATGTGTTCAGTCTTTTGAGTAAGTTGCTACGATGTGTTCAGTCTTTTGAGTACGAGGGCCAATACATATTAAGAGAACAAGACTGAGACACTCGTTGACAAGCTTGTTGCATGGAAAGCTTTATTTTGTACCCTCAAAGGGAATAGAAATCAGGATTAGGTGCTAAGATGTGTTCAGTTGTGTTTGTTTAGATGTTAGGATTGATTGTAACTTCTTTTGGTGAATATGAATGAACTTTTAATTTATCTCTTTGTTGTCATTCATCTTGTTCTATGCATAAGGTAGATACTTCTGAAAGAACTAAAAAATATGTCATCAGCAGGAACTACACTCAGCAGAAACCCCTCTTAGCAAGAACTGTATAAGCTATCCGTAGGAACCATTTGATCAGCAGAATCACCCTCAGTAGTATTGTGCAAAAATATCTTTAGCAGAAATCTAAGAGCATTTATTCTGCCACCTAATACGCATTAATGGACCTACACTTTGACTTTTGCCTATAAAACAGATCCAAACTTTCACCAAACCTAATTATCCACCAATACCAAGAACCATGAGCTCAAAACCCCAAATTGTTGAATCTTCATCTGATGCTTCAAACCTTAATGAATCACTAACAAGGAGCACAGATGAATCCCCAGATGCAGAAAAGAACCAGATTCCCAAAAAGTCATCCAAAAAGAAGATGAATGATGTTGGATCTTCAAGCACAGTTCCCAATCCAGCCATGTCACCTGAATCTTCAGAAGACTCCAATCCTTGGATTCCTCTCCAACCACCTGCAAGAGAGCTCATATCACCCTTCCTGTGTACTTCCTCAGATGAGGATGAACCCCAAGATCAAGCTCCTTCAACTCCAACAGGATCAGCAGAGAATGTTTCCAAACCTCCAAATTAGGGTTTTGATTCAGACCTTTCTGATGATGATAGGAAGGGGAAAGGAAAGGTGGAGTAGTGTCAGGGTTTAGAGTCATGTTTCAATTTTGTCAGGGTCTGTAGAATCACCATCCTTTGTAATAAACTTTTGATGATAAATGAATTTACTTTGCCCTTAACAATCATTTTGATGTATGTTTCCTGAGTATACTTGATTATGTTGATTTTACTGATCTACGAATGCACTTCTAAATATCAGAAGAAATGTTATCAGCAATAATATTATCAGCAGAACCAGTAACCTCAGCAGAAACATACAGCAGCAGAATCAGCTTAGCTGCAAAACAAACACACAGACCAAAACACACAAACCAATCTAATCCAAATAATTGTTAGTATATACAACAAGTAACCTGCAAAACATGGTTAGTAATTATACAAAATACATTTTCTACAAATCCTCCCCAGAGGCATATGCCTCCCATTAGGCCTATGCCTCCCCTCAAACACAGCATTCAAGGGTTAAGCATCCCAATATGGACCACTAAATGATTAAACCTAGGTCCATCAAATGCCTTTGTTAAAAGATCAGCCACATTATCATCTGTATGGATTTTAAGCACCTGAATTAAGTGTTTCTCATTTGCATCCCTAATAAAATGGTGCCTAATTTCAATGTGCTTAGTTCTATTAGGATATACTGGATTCTTAACAATGCATATGGTACTTTGGTTATCAATAAAGATTTTTGTGTTCATGAAATTGTACCCATAATCAAGTAGTTGATTTTGTACCCAAAGAACCTGGGCACAGCAGTTAGCAGCAGCAACATACTCTGCTTCAGTAGAAGAATTGGCCACAATTGTTTGCTTCTTGCACTGCCAAGATATTAACCTTCTTCCAAGGAATTGGCAACCTCCAGTAGTTGATTTTCTATCCAAATTAGCACCTGCATAATCACTGTCACTGTAGGCTTCCAGTACAAAAGGAGACTCTCTTGGGTACCAAAGGCCAAGTTTGGTTCGGCCTTTAAGATACTTAAAGATCTTCTTCACTGTATTGAGATGGGAAGTCAAAGGTGTGACTTGGTGCCTAGAACAAGCACTCACAGCAAATGTAATGTCTGGCCTTGAAGCTGTCAAATACATAAGTGACCCAATCATGGACCTGTACATGTGAACATTGACAGCAGGATCTGCTTCAAGGTTATTCTTAGTTTTGGGAGTTTCATATGGGGTAGTTGCAGTCCTAATGTTTTCCATATCAAACTTCTGAAGAATGTCCTTCACATACTTGTCTTGACTTATGAATATACCATCAGGCTTCTGATGCACTTGTAGACCCAAAAAGAAAGTCATCTCTCCCATAGCACTCATCTGAAACTCACCCTTCATCAAGTCCTCAAATTCTCTGCACCAAGCTTCCTTAGTTGATCCAAAGATGATGTCATCCACATATACTTGCACAAGAATGATATCCCTTGAATTCTTCTTGATAAAGAGAGTCTTATCAATGGCACCCCTTCTGTAACCATGCTTCAGCAGGAATGCAGATAGCCTAGCATACCAGGCTCTTGGTGCTTGATGAAGTCCATAGAGAACTTTCACAACTTTGTACACATGGTTAGGATGCTCTGGGTCTTCAAAACCCTTAGGTTGAGTAACATATACTTCTTCTTCAATCTCCCTATATAGAAAGGCACCCTTCACATCCATCTGATAGACCACAAACCCCATATAAGAAGCAAAGGCCAAAAAGATTCTAATGGCCTCAACCCTAGCCACTAGTGCAAATACCTCATCATAATCAATCCCCTCTTATTGTCTAAAACCTTGAGCTACTAATCTAGCCTTATTTTTGACCACAATGCCCCGAGCATCCATTTTATTCTTCAAGATCCACTTTGTCCCAATTGCAAACTTTTCATCAGGAAGTGGCACAAGAATCCAAACCTCTTGATTCTTGAATTGTTGCATCTCCTCTTGCATAGCTTCTACCCAACTGGCAATGGAAAGTGCTTGTGCTACACTTGTTGGTTCAACCTGTGATAAGAAACAAGCAAACATACAATGTTGTTGATCTGTGTGGTTGTCTCTTTGTTGAGCCATGACATAAGTAACAAAAGCATATTCTCCAAATTGTGTTTTCTTCACTGAACTCGTTTGAACTGTTGCATTGGGATCTCCAAGGATGTTCTCTTGAGGATAGATAGTGTGGATTCTTTTGGTAGGGATGGGATTAACTTCAACAGATGGTTGAAGATTGTTCAGTGTAGCAGCATAATCATCATCATAAGAAGAGATACTGAAAATGCCAGTAGCTTGTTGATGATTACCAAGATCAGTGGGGGATGAAAATCTACCAAAAGGGTCTTCAAAGCTCTGGGTAGGACTAGCAGAAGTGGGAAAAGGGTCAGCAGAATTGGATGGTCCAGCAGGAATAGCATCAGCAGTATCTGGATCAGCAGGAACATGAGGTACTTTGTCAGCAAAGACAGGACTACTATCTGCAGATTCTATGTTTCTGCGGACATTATTAGCAGATTGCCTCAAGAGTGCTTCAGTATCTTTAGCAAACTCTAAACCAAGTGCATCAGCAGCTTCTTTGGCTGCATGTTCTTGCTGCTGGAGTCTAGCTAATGCCTCTGCATAACTTGAATCTATGCCATCCACATCAGAAGCATGTATCTCCTGTGAACCTGAAACATGAGGAGAGGGAAAAGAAGGAACAACAATAGTTGCTTCCTCTAACTCAGAGTCAGAGTCAGAGTCAGCATCCATGGCTCCTTGATTGTTAGTGGGAGACTCATTGGTACATGCAGATTGATTAGAAACATATCTACTATAACCCAAAGAATCAGTCAAATAATCTAGGTCAAAGTACCAGGTATGACCCTGACCCTGAACATTAGGCTTTTCTTCTAGGTACCTCAGGTTAAGAGTTTCCTCAATCTTTCTAGCAGTCATATTATACACCCTATAGGCCTTACTATGAGCTGAATACCCCACAATATATCCCTCATCTGCTTTCTCATCAAATTTTCCTAATTGATCACTAGTGTTCAAAATGGTCACATGACAACCAAAAGGTCTAAAGTGTGTAATATTGGGAACTTTACCAGTGAGAAGTTCATAAGGTGTCTTGTTATGAGGTCTAGTGATTGATACCCTATTCAGAACATAACAAGCAGTGCTTACTGCTTCAGTCCAGAACATGGTGGGTAATTTAGAGTCTGCAAGCATAGTTCTTGCTGCTTCTATCAAGGTTCTATTCTTTCTCTCAGCAACCCCATTTTGTTGTGGGGTTCTTGGATTGCTATAGTCCCTTTTTGATCCCTTTAGACCCACAAAGTTCAATTAACAAGGCATTTTTAAACTCTGTCCCATTATCACACCTAATGCATTTAACCTTTTTATTTAGCTGGTTTTCAACAAGAGTTATAAATTCTTTTAGAGCTAGAAAAGTTTCATCTTTAGTTCTCAAAAAGAATACTCAGCAAAGCCTGCTATAGTCATCAGTGATAACCAATGAGAAGGACTTGTGATCAATACTGCGGATTTGAGTTGGACCAAAAAGATCCATGTTCAGCAGCTGAAGAGGTTCTGAAATGGTGCTCACTGCTTTGATGGATTTGTATGAAGCTTTGTGTTGCTTCCCTTTTTTACATGCAACACAGTTGTGTCCATTGGTGAATATTTTGGAAGGAAGTCCATCAACTAGACCAAGTTTGGAAATCTTGTTAATGGTCTTGAAGTTTACATGAGCCATCCTTCTATGCCACTTTGTAGATTCATCTAAAGATGCTTTAGCCACCAAACATGTTAGATCACCTGCAGGTTGGACATCATACAAGTTGAATGTGTATAAGTTGTGACTCCTTGGAACTCTCAGCAGAATGTTTGTATCTGCTGGAAGTTGAAAGTCTTTAGACAGCACAAGACATTCATCCTTAGAGAAGAAGACTTTGTTCTTGGTGTCACAAATTTGTGAGACTGAGAACAAATTGAAGTTTTGCAGTTCCTTCACAAAGTACACATTCTGAAAGTCCAACTTATGTGTTCTTATGGTTCCTTTCCCAGTGATTCTACCTTCACCTCCACCAAAAGTTATAGAGCCACCATGTTGAATTGGCACAAAATCATGTATTATGTCTTTATTCCCTGACATGCTTCTAGAACAACCACTATCCACTATGCCTACTGCTTTACTTTTAAGAGGATGTTCCTAAAACAACAACAAAAATAATATACAAAAATTAGTACACTTTGGAGACTCAAGTCATCACTGACTTGAGTCTGCCTTGTGGATCATAAGTGTTAGGCCATGGAGATATATAAGATCCACCATTGTTCTTGGGTCTGTTTTGAAAATTTGGTCCCATATAGTTCCAAGAACAACCTGCTGAGGGCTTAACAGCAGAATCCCATGGTGCCCCCACCCCATATACATTGGGTGATAATAACTAGGCCAAAAACCATTCGAAAAGTAAGAATTATTAGGTCTATAGAATGGTCTAGCAACTTGTCTTTTCCTACTGGGTGGAAAAGGTCTTCCAACAGAAACAGGTCTATCCGTAGGAACTGACTTATCAGGAGAAACTGATTTATCAGCAGGATTGGTTCTGCTAGTTTGGGGAGCTGCTTGTGGAACATAAGGTGGTATATCCGTAACATTTTTCCACTTTGGTCTAGGTCTGGTCTGATTAGCACACACACCCATTCTCTGCTCATGAAAATTACAATCCTTAATCAAATGAAATTTACTTCCACACACAGAAAATTTCTTCTTTTTAGAAGATTTATTCAAAATAGAAGATGTTCCAAAACAAGCAGAAGTATTCAAATCACAAACATTATCAGAATTGTTTTGCACAAAATTAAAAACATTGTCTTGCAGAGAATTAAATGACAAGTCTTCAAGTGAAGCTGTGTCAGAACTTGGTTCATCAGCAGCAACTCTAACAAACTTGGGTGTATGCTTGGGTGGGGTCTTGGGAAGGTCAGACTTTTCACTTGAATCACAGCTGGTATAAGTGGTAGACCCTTGGTCTGAGGACTTGTCACTGTCAGAAAAAGAGACAAAGTCATTAGTGTTACAAGTAGGGTCTGACAAGTCATTGGAATTTTTGCCATAGAGATGGTGTGATCCATCAAAGTCTGAGGTCTTAGTGGTGGGCATGTGTTCTCCTCTAATAGGTCTAGGGACAGCATGTAAAGCTCCTTCTTTAACATAATTTGTTAACCCTGCTGGTGTAGATTTAGACCTAACATTGATTGCCTCTAAGCCAACATACTTCTGAAAACCTAATCCTATCTCAGATTTTACAGATTGACTACTATAGAGTAATTTAGCTAACTTATCACCTTAAATTAGCCATTTATTATGCCTATCCACCTCATTATCTAGCTTCTCTTGTAATTCTTGTTTTTCTAAATCTACCCTAGCTTTTTCTTTCTCAGAATATTTTAACTCATTTAAAGCATTTGTTAAATCTCTTTCCAACACTCTTATCTTTTCTTCATAAGCAATCTGATTCTTTTGAAACCATATTTTTTGTTGCTCTAAGGTTTTTAAAGCATCTTTGTGAGCTTGTAAAGCTACAAAGCATTCATTGTACGTAGGTTTCATGTCATCATAAGNTGATTGGGTCCAAACAGTCAGACAATATTGACCAAGGATGTTAGTCAACAAAAGTCAAACTAGAAAGGGCACAATGCACCAAGGATGGTATAGGAATATTCCCGGGTCGTTTATTCCCCAGTGAGGTGTGAATTGTATTAAAACGGATTCGTGATCGAGTGGTTTTGAATGAAAAAGGATATGAGTGATTGAACTAAGGAAATGTAAATGAAATAGCTTAAACAAGCTATAAGGACAAGACTGTGAAAGAAAATTACCTAAGAATGTTTAAAATCCAAGAAACGCGAAAGTTAAATTAAAACTACGTTAATGTACAAAATAAAACGCGAGATTTAAGAAATAAAAAGGCTACGGATATGAAAATTACTTTTTTACAAAGCTAATGATAAAAGAAAATTATTGGAAAAAGAAAAATATTTATTACACTATTTATTTAATTATTATTAATTAAAAACTATTTAAATACCAATTAAACTAATTTAAATTATAATAAATAGTAAATGAAATTTAATAAATCTAAAACTTTTTATAAAAATACTTAATACTATTATTAAGCTAAGAAAAATACAAACGGGTTAACAAGCTTATTTATAAGCTGAAAAATCAGCTTATAAGCTAAATAAGCTTAAAACAACTAATTCAAGTATAAATAAAAGTGAAAAAGAAATAAACACTAAGACTTGGATAGCCCAGATGGTGCTCGTGGTCTGCTTGAGGTATGAACCAAATGACCCAGGTTCAAACCTTGCCAATGACACTTTTTGCAAATTATTTATTTCTTTTTGGTTTTTCTTTACAAAAGCACTGAACAACTGAAAATAATAAACTTTTGTGAAAGGGGCTTTACTGAAAAGCTTAAATGAAGCTTGTGCAAGCTTCAAGTCTCAACAGTGGTGAGATTTCAAGCTAATATAAGCTTTGAACAAGCTGAAAGCTACTTCAATGAGCAATTAAGCCAAAGCCAAGATGAACACAGGAAAACACAATCTCAAGCAACATAAATGAGCTTAAAAACAACAAGCTTATGAGCTTAAACAAGCAGAGTCAAAAGAAATCAAGCAAGCTTAGTCCTGCTGATTTGCATCAACATAAACAACAACTAGGAGGCCAATTTGAGGCTTAAAACAAACAAGCAAATAAGCACTACAGGGCAAACAAGCTACTCATAAAACAAGAAAACATAAGTGGCTCCTCAAAACAACAAGAATCAAGAGAAATCATCAACAAATGAGCAAGTTATGGTGGGTTAAAAATGGGTCAGAACCAAAGTGAGCTGGGTGCAGGGCATACTTGTGAAAAAGTAGTAGAGCTACAAAGCATTCATTGTTCTTAGGTTTCATGTCATCATAAGCTTCCTTAAGATCATTATATTTATCATTACACCCAAAAACACAGTTATGTACCTGAGAGATGCCCATAAAGGCAAACTGATCATGCTCATCCTCTATGTGACACCAAGCCAGCGTGCCACTTTGATCAGTATCATGACTCTTCTCATCATCACTCTCAGGCTCATGTATCTTCCAGTTCACATGCTCATCCAGAGATATCATTGCTTTAGCTTCTCCAGCTCCAACCTGTTTCTTGCTGATAGGCAGAATACCTTACATCATCATCATTCTTCTTACTCTGGCATTCTCTGGCAAAATGACTGAATTGACCACAATTGTAGCACTTGACCTTCTTTCTATCAAATCTAGCTGGATCTCTTGCCTTGAAACCAAACTTCCTTCCAGCCTTTTTCTCAAATCTCCTGACACTCACTGAGAGCATAGCCATTTGCCACTTTAGGTTCATCTCTTCCAAATCCAATGGGTCAACCTGATCAAAATCCTCATAGGTAAGTTGCTGCAGATCTTCATATTCAGCAACAAATGATTGAAGCATGTCTTCCATCACACTACTAGACAGAGAGTGAGATGTTTTTCTAGAAGTGACGTAGGAGGTTGATGATGCTGATGAAGATGGGCTTGCAACAGAGGTCAACTTATTGGACGTGGTGCTCACAAAAGCTGAGTAAGTGGGAATGGATGAACGAGTATGAGTTCGAACATCAGGCTCAAGACTTTTGAGCTTGTTGTAGAGATCATTAAAGGTGAGCTTATCAAGCCCACCTTTAGCTTTGAGGGAAATACTGACTTGCAACCATGATGGAGGTAACGATCGTAGAAACTTGGCATTGCAGTCTTCATTGTCTGGTTTTGCCTTCATCTGGTTTAGCTGACTCAGAATTCTCTGAAAGCTGTCATACCCCTTGTGGATTCCCTCTTCCTCTGAGATCTGGAACTCCTGAAACTGTTGTTTGAACATGGATCTCTTCATCCTCTTTGATTCCTCATTGCCACCAAACCTTGCTTTAATAGCCATCCAGATGTCCTTTGCATCGTCCATGTAGTGGAAATCACCTATATGTTCATCTGGGATAGCNGATTCCCTCTTCCTCTGAGATCTGGAACTCCTGAAACTGTTGTTTGAACATGGATCTCTTCATCCTCTTTGATTCCTCATTGCCACCAAACCTTGCTTTAATAGCCATCCAGATGTCCTTTGCATCGTCCATGTAGTGGAAATCACCTATATGTTCATCTGGGATAGCTTGAAGGAGAATAGTTTGAGCCTTGTTCTCTCTTTGTACTGATAAAACTTCTTCAGCAGATGTAGGTGGCACAAAGGTCAGATGACCATCAGCATCTCTGGTGGTCTTCCTTAACTTGTTACCATTAAGAACTACCTGCCACATATTGAAATCAATATTAGTGATCCAATTCTGCATCTTCATGGCACACAAGTCATAATCCTCCTTCTTGAGATAGGGAAATTTAGCATTGCTGTTGGTGAGGTTGAGTTGATGTAGGGTTGTAGCATTGATTGGTTGAGTGACTTCTGAATCATTAGATGATCCTAGCATGGTGTTAATTGTGAGAGTAGGAAAAAGAAATTTGTGTAAATATCACAGAGACTCCCCCGAGGCTCTGATACCACTTGTTGAAACTTAAGACCTTGATAGATCTTTG
Organism: Artemisia annua; assembly: GCA_014162995.1. Lineage (NCBI taxonomy): Eukaryota > Viridiplantae > Streptophyta > Magnoliopsida > Asterales > Asteraceae > Artemisia > Artemisia annua. The sequence goes on along the minus strand of LBNU01018660.1, from coordinate 78,327 downwards.
AGCCTACGTGGATCGTTAGTAATGCTTATGTAATCACAAACACACTAATGGAGAATCTCTTCAACTTGTACTGTATAGCGGAATTCAAATACAAGCACAACACAAATACTAAGAATGCTTTGATCCTCTATGGATCGTTTATTATCAACTAATATTGTTTTCTAAAATGTACATAATGCATTGGCCAAGGGTTCCTTTTATACTACAAGAAACCCTAACCTTTCTTACAAGAAACAAATAACATTAAGACAATAAAAGATATTCTACATATCTTGTCCTAAAATAATCTAAACATAATATTTTATCACATTCTACGGAATACTATATTCGCAGAATCATATCATCCGCAGGAACACTGTCAGCAGAAACTAGCAAAGCTATCCGCAGGATCCTAGTACTTTCTAGAATTCCCAACATCTATCCTTAATTAAAGATTTAAAAGCTTAATCCTAATCAAAGAAATCAAAGGTTGTTCTTTGGTTCTCACCTTCAGACTCACCATTATCTTTGTATCTTCGCGGCATCCACTAAAGTACCTACTTCTCATTTTCATTGTTCAATCACGAAATACATCATTATAAGTTATAATTTTTATGAAAAACTGCTTCCATGCATGATGTATGTTGTTACTTAGAAAGTTGAAATGAAATCATGGTTATTGTGGAAATCATTATCAAAAATATCACATGTGTTGACGATAACAAATTTCAAACTGGGGCACTTGTTTATAAAATTTAAAACAATATAGCCATAGTGATTGGTGTTGCAAATGAAATGTGGAATTGTGGAATTTGATATTATAGGTATATGTTTTTTTTTTTTTTTTTTTTTTTTTTTCAGAGTAAATGCTTGAGAGAGGGGTAAAATTGTCATGTAAATTATTAAATTAGAGTTTTAAAATTTGGAATCATTTAACTACGGGTTAAGTCCACTAAATAGAAACGAACTTTTACAAATTTCCCGAGTTAGTAAATGAACTTTTTTTTATTACCAATCTAGTAAACAAACTTTCAAATTTGTTATATTACCGGTTCAGTAGGTAAAAGTTGATTATTTGGCATTTTGATTTATTTTTACTGCTGATGCGTACAACCACCATATTTAATTTTATTTTTATGCTTATCTGTAATACAACCATTTCTATGCCATGCATCTGTCATATAGAGAGAGGCATTGAGATAAAAAGAGTTATACTAGCTTTTGGGTAAACATGATCCATTAGATCGGGTCATATAAACCCACCCAACTAAGAAAATACATCTAGGATGGAAGTAATTAAATTAAATAAGTGTAAATTCAGCCGGTCATAATAGTAATATTACCTGGTTACAAAAAGTTACATGCAATAAAAATGTTTGTTATCTAACTCGGGAAAATGGGAAAATTACATTTCTAATTAGGGGACTTAACGCTTTAATTAAAATGTAAATATAGATTTGGGCATACTTGAGTATTCTAAAATTTTTAAAAGATATTTATGTAATTATTATTTTTGTAAAGATATTGATATAATTTAAGGGCCCGTTTGTTCTGACACTTTAGAATGGGTTTTGAGTTGAAATGACATTAATTAGTCGTTTGTTTCGTACTTTTAAAAAAAAGAATGATAGATGGAATCAAAAATGATAGGAGGGCACTTTTTGGGTTTCAACTTGATTTGTGTACTTTGTGGGTCATATTTAGGGCCCGTTTGGTTCGTAGATGAGTTTAGGATTCGGATTCAGATTTGAATTATGAGAGAGAAAACTATTAAGAGATGTTTAAAATGTATTTGTTTTATAAATAAATTTGATTAAAATATATTATTTAAAAATAAAGTTTGAGAAAAAGACAAAAGAAAAATTAAAACATATGTAATCATTTGATAAAAAAACAGAAAAAATATAAAAAAATATATTGATTACCTTGTGTCAGACCAAAAGTCACCAACCTTGGTAGATATAATGAAAACCTTTTGACCAAGGTACCATTAACTGTTTCCACACCAATGACCTTAAACCAAATAGCAAACATTACTTTCATTCAATTCCTTAAAGCTGAACCCCACCAACCAAACGGCACATTAATTGCCTCTCTTTGTATATGTGAAACTTTTTTGTTATTTTATCCTTTAAATAATATATTTTATTTAAAATTTATTATAAAATATATTTAAATAAATTCAATTTCTTTCTCCTAAGCCTATCCCAAATCCAAATACTATACGAAATCCAAATCCTAATCCAACCCCACTTAAAAATTTTGCAAATATATAGATGAAACTGCCCATCATTAATATATATGGGCGTCAAATAAGCATGAAAAACAGGACCATTCGTACAACATTGTTCAAATAAACCTGTCGACTAAAGGTAACTAATTCTCCACAAATTTCAGTTTATGTTCACTATGTTTTGTGTTATCAATTGTTTAGTATTAGTATTAAGTAATACACCATGTATATGCAATGTGTTAAAGATAAACATGATCACATTTTTTTGCTGCATTTGTTATCGCAAATATAAGATGATCTCCTCCAAGGCAATCCAGAACACCCTTTAATAAGTATATTACAATAGTACCCCAAGCATGTTAGTAATCATAACCCACATTATATGTTATGTACAAAGTAAATTGTATGTATACGAGTATTATGTAAGTATGTATACTTAGTATGTAATTAACTTATTATAATGATGTATACATGTAGATTATACATATAATGTAGTCGTGTCTTGGTTTCTTTAGCTTGTGTTGTTATGCATGGATGACGTATGTTAAATTCAAGTTTACAACTTAACTGAGCTAAAAAAATTTAATGCTAAAGTATGGAATATACTTCTATATAATATGTACCTGTTTTTCTTTCAATATGATGCGCCTCACATTCATAGGGCATGTTGTTCCTTAGTTGGTCTTGAGCCTTTGATAGCTTTTATATTAAATGATCATCATCTGTTGAAAAGATTTTGCATGATATATCTTTTGGATGCGTTTGTGTGATTGTGTTACTTTAGGGTTGTGAGGCTGAATTTCCATGGAGGGTATTAAAGCTGCCGGAGCAGCAACTCTGGATCAATGGAGGCAGTTGTGTAGGCTTTACCGGATATACCTAGATAAAACAGTCCTACACGTACGTAATAGGTGGCTCGGAACGGCAACCTTAGCATTTATTCTTGTACTGCGTGTTATTCACCTTCAAAGGGGTTACTTTATTATCTATTTGCTGTGGTCCTTCACGCTTATATTATTGGGCTGTTTTTTGTCGCCATTGGTTCATCCTAAAATTAATGCTACTGATGGTTCGTTGCTACCTATGAAAGGCTCTGATGAGTTCAGACCATTCATTCGGCGACTATCTGAATTTACTTTCTGGTAATTATTCTACACTTCCATCCGTTTGGCTGTTTAAAACCACTGAACTTTTTTTTAATCCTAATTGTTAACTATTATTCTTTTTAGAGGAATGCTTTCTTATGTAATAGTATTGTGTTGCATCAAGTTCTTTTACTACCATTATGCTAATTCTGATTCTTATAATGTTATAATGGTTGAATATAATAGGTATACCGTTACAATGGCCTTCATTATATCAATTCTGATGACATTCTTCGAGATATTCCTTTTTCCCTTCTTGAATGGGCCTATGATAATTGTTTGCTTGTTCCTCATGTTCTCCATGACAATGAGCCGTATTATCACATATATGAAGGAATACAAATATGTCCCGTTCAGCATTGGTAAACAGGTGAGTAAATCATTCCATTTTCTTGCTGTAAGAAGTTGTTTTGGAGATAAATGAAATTGGTTTTTTCAACAGAAATACGGAGGTAAGATCTTGCCTTCATCAGATAGCAGTGGTGGCCGGTGGATCTTAAGCATATTGAAGGGTGATTATTAGTTAGTATTTAGTTATCATTGGATTGGTTAGTATAAAACAGTAATGAATCACCATCGTCATTCATAACTGTTTAGTAGTTAAATTTTAGTTGTTGATCATATTGGATGTGGAACATATACCAATCGTGTCAAACTGTAAATTCGTTTGTGTTTTTTATAATTTCATATCTGGTAACAAAATTTGACCCATATTTATAAATGACATGATTTATTTACATACGTCAAACCACTTTCTTCATTGCATGTAAATATATGAGGATGATGTTGATCAGATCTTACTACACTGGGTTTTTGGTTTTTGATTAACTGAAATATGTTTGTTGCCCAGGAAAATGGCGGTCGGGAGTAGATGTGGGTCGCTAGGAAATGAGTAAATGCCACATAAGAAAGATAATAAAAGAAAAAGTAAAAGACCAAAAATCGTTTTTACCGGTTTAGAACGTAGTTGGTCATAAGATTGTTCATATTGGTACGAATTTGAATTTTGAGTATTTATAGTGGTTATTACCTTAATAAGTTCAGACTTCACCAGTAGAATGATGTTTTCTTCATCTGTTTTGCCAACTGTGCTCTCTTGGACTGTTTTCCTCTTNGGCTTGAGGCTACAACCGACTATGACCACCTCTGTCGGTATCAAATTGATGTAGTGTGTTGCTACAGATTTAGGCAATTAGGATACACGTATTGCCGGACGTCGATAATTAACGTATTATCAAACAAAGGGGGAGTAATATGGTTTACTGGACCGAGGGTTTGAGAAAAACTATTCTCGGCTCTTTCTATTAATATCAAATTCTGGAAAAAACACACATGACAGACTCATAAACTTAACACCTATTTATACTAAACATAATAGTAATCCTAATAGAATACGAATTAAGAAATCCTAGTCATAATCTGATAAACTTATCATATATCAGATAACAACTGAAACACTCCAACATGAATAATAACTCTAAATAAAAACAAACATCAGATAATAACTTGGGCTTCACTGCATCACAAATACATTTCACACTTGCTAGTGGCCTACAAAGAAAAAGAAAATCCATCAGTTGACTCCACGGTCGCCTATCCTATTCACTCGCAACTTGGAGATTATATATTTGATCTCCTTTTTCTTGATATATTTGCCAAAACAACAATATGTCTTCCATAAAAGTTTTTGATCACCTTAGAGTTCCACTTGAAGCTATAAAACGGGCCACCAACAACTTCAGTGAAGAAAACTACATCAGTCGAGGTGGATTTGGGAAGGTTTACAGAGGAGAACTCGTTTTCTTGGGTAAGCAGGTTATGATTGCTGTAAAGCGCTTAGATACAGCACTTGGACAAGGAACTCCTGAGTTTTGGAAAGAGATCATGATGCTTTCTCGTTACAGACATGAGAATGTTGTCTCTCTCTTGGGTTTTTCTGACGAGGATGGTGAGAATCTTCTTGTATATGAGTATCTACCTAACAAAAGTCTTGACATGTATCTTAGTAGTTCTCATCTCTCATGGATCCAACGCCTTCACATATGTATTGGGGCATCTTGTGGGCTAGAGTATCTTCACAACCCTGGTGGTTCCACACAGAGACTGTTGCACCGTGATATCAAGAGCTCCAACATCTTGCTGGATGAAAATTGGAATGCCAAGATTTCAGATTTTGGCCTCTCCAAATTTGGACCAGCTAACCAAGAATTCACATTTCAGTTCTCCCATGCAGCAGGCACGATTGGGTATTGTGATCCACTTTATGTGGATACTGGTGTCTTGTCAAAAGAATCTGATGTCTATTCTTTCGGGGTAGTGTTATTCGAAGTCTTGTGTGGCAGACTTAGTGTGGCTAATTATGAAGATAGTCGCCGATTTTTGTCAAGATGGGCACAAAGTTGCTACGAAGAAAAGAAAATAGGTACAATTGTGCTTGATTGTCTAAAAGAGCAGATTTCACAAGATTGTTTGCATAAATTCACAGATATTGCGTATCAATCTCTACGCAGAAATCGCAAACAACGTCCACGAGTAAGCAAGATAGTAACACAACTAAAAGTTGCACTTCATTGTCAATTGCTTGCTACTCATTTACAGTCTGGTGGTCAGCCACATAATTTTGTCTCAGAAACAGTTGGAAGTACAATTCCCGCTGATGGACCGGAGACCAACTTGACTGAAGAGGAACAATATCTGAAGGATACACTGGGTGCTGATGGTGCAGCACGCTGTATAATAGCGGTTATGAGGATTCAGCAAGCTTTCCATAAGCACAAAACTAAGAAAAAAATGGCTTTCCGTAAGCAAGAAACTAAGAAAAAAGTGGCTGCTGCTGTCCACATACAGCGCTGGTTTCGTGCTTGGAAAGAAAGAAAATATTTTCTGAATAAGCGCCGTCAGGTCATGAAAATTCAAGTAAGAATCTAAATTCGGTTTATCCATTTTTCTTCCATTTTTTAAATCTACCAGACAATTGTGTCATTTGTAATCCTATTGGGTAGAAGTTGGATAAAACAAATAAAGTTAGCAAAAAAAGGGAACACATCAAACAGGTCAATTGTTCATTCAACTGAATCATTTCATTAAGAAATACAGTAAATTTTTATAGTTTTTTATTAGGGTTAATGGCATATAATACCAACGTACTTTTCCATTTGTGCCATTATCAGATATGAACTAAAAATATTACCTCAATACCCATCGAACTTTGCCATTTTTGTGCCGATATCAGCAACTTCGCCATTTTTACTTTCAAAATTCACGTCATGTGACACATGTACATGTCATGCCCCTTTTTTTGTACCGTTAGGTTCCATGTCAGCCCTTAATACACACTGTTAGGTTGTATATGTTAGTGTTAGGGTTATATGTGTTTTGATTGGGGAAGACGACCTAACGGTGTATATAAGGGGCTAACATGGAACCTAACGGTACAAAAAAAAAGGGCATGACATGTACATATGTCACATGACGTGAATTTTGAAAGTAAAAATGGCGAAGTTGCTGATATCGGCACAAAAATGGCAAAGTTCGATGGGTATT
>LBNU01018660.1:0-69985 GCA_014162995.1 Artemisia annua | reverse complement strand
ATGTCTTAAATCTTTCCTTTAATCTTTACAAGCTTTCTTTTTAATCTTCTCTACAAGCTTTTATCATTTTCTTTATCAACTTTGCATGTTTTTAATTTCAAGTGATAAGATATACAAATAAGCTAGGCTTCCAAAAGAAGCCGTGGCTTGTTTGCTTATTTTTGAGCTTATTTTAGTGTCTTTACGTTTTATTTATCAAGTTTTTATAAGTCTTATTTATTTATTTTTATAAAATTTACGTCACGTTAAATATTTTAGAGTCCAGTGAGTTTAGTTTTTAGGGTTTAATAGCGAGTTTGATTTTTTTTTATGAATAGCGAGTATCAATTTTTATGAATAGCGAGTTTGCTTGCAAAGTAATACATAGCGAGTATTTGTTTGGTCAACCAAAAGGCTAGCGAGTATAAGTAGAAAAGTCAACAAAATATGTAGCGAGTATGACAATAGATATCTGTAGCGAGTATGAAATGAAAGTAGCATAGCGAGTTTGGTTAAAACTAGATAGCGAGTTTGATTTTTTTAAATAGGTAGCGAGTATTATTTTTTATTACATAGCGAGTTTAGTTTTTATTGTGTCAACTTTATTTTTAGTCCAAGTCTATTTTGAGTCGTGTCTTGTTTTCTCTTCTTCTTTTCTTATTTCTTTTTCGAGCCGAGCTAGGCTTTTATTTTCCCTCATCGTTTATCGAGTGAGGCTTTTATTTTCTTAAATCTTAAACGTTATGCTGTCGAATTTTCTTTAAAATATTTTTCGTGTCGTTTACTTATTAAAGTCTTTCGTCTTTTCATTTTTAGTCTTACCTTTTATTTACGTTAAATGTTTTTACAAGTTTTTAATTACTTTATCGCTTTATGTTTTTAATATGAGTCTCGAGTAGTTTTTAAAACGTGTTTGCTTAGGGATTCGAGTTTGTGAGTTATGTAAGAGCTTAAACGTTTGTGATAAGTAATCGAAAGATTGCTTAGACGTGTGAGTTAATTATTCGAAGACGAAATCTTTGAACGATTAATTCACTCGTCTTGAGTTAATATCTTTTCAAAAGATTAATCAACAACTAATCTCGAGAAAGGAGAATAACTCGTTGCAAACTTTTACCTCAAGCTTAATGAACTTATTCGCGTCGCTTTGCAAACACGTTGTCTTTTAAATTCATTTACCGTTTCATTTACTTATCGCTTTCATTTACCGCTTTCATTTCTTATCGCACTTTTATTACATGCAACTTTACTTGCTTTCTTATATAAAGTCGTTTTACCGCTTTCGTTTACTTTAAGTTGTCGTTGTAGTATAGACAAAACCCAAAACTTCTTTTTAAACCTTATTCATCACACATAGCTCACGGTCTTGAGTGACGAGATCCATATTCAACCCTCGTTGGGACAACGATACCTAGTGGTTCTTGCTTTCTTAGCTAGTTCTGCGACGATCAGTAGATTTCACAAGATTGTTTGCATAAATTCACAGATATTGCGTATGAATGTCTACGCAGAAATCGCAAACAACATCCACGAGTAAGCAAGATAGTAACACAACTAAAATTTGCACTTCATTGTCAATTGCTTGCTACTCATTTACAGTCTGGTGGTCAGCCACATAATTTTGTCTCAGAAACAGTTGGAAGTACAATTCCCGCTGATGGACCGGAGACCAACTTGACTGAAGAGGAACAATATCTGAAGGATACACTGGGTGCTGATGGTGCAGCACGCTGTATAATAGCGGTTATGAGGATTCAGCAAGCTTTCCATAAGCACAAAACTAAGAAAAAAATGGCTTTCCGTAAGCAAGAAACTAAGAAAAAAAGTGGCTGCTGCTGTCCACATACAGCGCTGGTTTCGTGCTTGGAAAGAAAGAAAATATTTTCTGAATAAGCGCCGTCAGGTCATGAAAATTCAAGTAAGAATCTAAATTCGGTTTATCCATTTTTCTTCCATTTTTTAAATCTACCAGACAATTGTGTCATTTGTAATCCTATTGGGTAGAAGTTGGATAAAACAAATAAAGTTAGCAAAAAAAGGGAACACATCAAACAGGTCAATTGTTCATTCAAGTGAATCATTTCATTGCACTTATGGTATGTTTGAGAGTGATTGCAGAGATTTTTGATGAGTTGATGACACATTTGGAAAGTATTTTAGACCATTGATGAGTGATTGCTGGAATGAAGGGGTGATTGCAGTCAAGATGGAAACCTCCTAGCCATAAGCTGTATCATTCTCCCGGTCTAAACACACACAATAATTGAGACGAAGAGATTATATCATCTCCTTTATCATCTCAGACACCATCATCATCACTTGTAATCTTTCGCTTAAGTTGAGAGTGTCTACCACTTTGGTATTCAGTTTCTCTTGTATTGTAATCGTTTGACTCTTATTAATTGTTCAGTTACAATCATTATCTTGAAGAAGGTGTTGTGTGGTTTTGGGTCTAATTATTGGATCTGTTTTATTGTTGTTGCTCATACTATTTCACATTTATTCATATATATATAGCACAATAATTACTTGATTAGTTACTCAGCATTTGAGGTATTGTTATTTTCCATGGGATATGTACATGCATTGCATAAACACCAATGTACTGTTTCATATGTCCCATTTTAGTCATTGTGTCTATTCTGTACATCTAAGCCATTTAAAATTGATTATAAAATGTTAGATCTTTATTGTTACATATCTATTTTTAATGACTGGGATAGTACCTAAAATTTGACAATGAAAAAGTAGTTTGAGTGTGTGTGTCATGCAGAGATACGGTAGGAATGTTTTGTTGAACCTTGATAATTGTGAAAGTCTTGTATTATGAAGATAACGATAGACGAAGGACTAAAGTTGTTAAGTAGAAAGTTTATAACCGAAAAGTAGTTATTTCGGTTGGTAGTTATAGGTAGTTATTTCTGTAAAAACATGAAAGGGTGTGTCGTTTGGATTGGATCATTCGAACTATCATGACCATTGGGTCATACCCTTTCGTAGTCTACAAATAGGCAAGTACATGTAATCAGAAACATAGTGTCTCACATAGAGATAGAATGTCTTTTGTACAATGGAACCCACTGTTACATTTGATGAATAAAATGAATCACTTCTTGTCAATCTTGTGCAATATGATCCTGGAATATCAAGTATTCTGGAACCTATGAAAAACCCAATATGGTATCAAGAGCCGAAGGTTGTTGCAAGGTTACAAGATGTGATTCAAGCCTTTTGATCAAGAAGATCAAAAACCGAGAAGGAAGACACCAAGGATGTTGGGGAAGATAATGCATGATCAGAACCAACGGACATGGACACCAAACGAATTGGTGGAGTTTTGTTGTGATCATTCGCGACAACAGAACAAGAAGAAACCTTTTGTAGAAGCGGTAAGTTTTGTTAAGTTTTGATAACCGACAAAAGGAAGCGAACGTAGGCATCAAACGTATTGGTGGGAGAAAACTTAGAAGAACAATTGTTAAAACTCTTGACGTTGAAAGAAGCGTAGAAGCAAGAGTAGGAAGCGCGAGACATTTTCTTGTGTGTTTGCTATTAACGCGACACTGGAAACAAGAAAAGGATACACATCGTTGGATAGAGAACGAGTGGGAAGGCTTTGTAAAAACCGGTTGAAAACAAAGACACAAAGCATTATAAGACGCAGATTCTAGAAGCGCAAGGAACGTTGTTGTGAAGAAGAAAGCGTATACGTCGAACAAAGAAGGAGTACTCAAGAGAAGGAACAAACGAAGGACTGTTTTGTTTCGGTGGAATGACAACAGCAACGAGAGAAGGAACAAACGAAGGACTGTTTTGTTTCGTTGGAACGAATTCAGAAGCAAGGCAGATTTGGTTTCTGGTTCGGTGTGTTACCAAGGTGTGGTAACAAGGATTGTGTGTAGAAAGATTCTTAGGAATTTCAAAGGTACCGAAATCAAGAACAACACACAAAGAAAAAGAAAAACGTGTAGCGTGGCACAAGAATTACTTTGTTTGTTTTGGTGTCGAATAAGAAAAACATTCGACAACAACAAGAACAAAAGGAGGCTTAGACTTGGTTGTGATTCAAGGAAGAATTTGAGACAACAAAGCAAGGAGGTTGTGGAACTTTTGTTTAGACTCGTTGGCAAGTAAAATTCGACAAGAAAAGAAAAAGGAACCATGGAGTTTATTTTGATTCGAATCAAAACAGATTGAAGTCGAATTAGAAGAAAAAAGTGGCAACGAGATAGGAAGAAACAAAAGGAACGAAGCATGTAAAAGATGAAAATTGGCGTTGCTTGGAGATATGATAAATCAAGGCAGGGAAACAATCCAGGATTGTTTGGCAAAATGTTTAGCAATACGAACAACAACAAAAGAAGAAAGAAACAGGCTGATCACTTGTTTAAAGAAGGAATACCGACGGGTATTGAAGAGTTGTTGAAGATACGGTGTAAAATTGAGGAAACACAAGGAAGTATTGTGGTACAACGTTGGAATAGAACAAGCAACAGCAGCAAAAATCATGAAGACAGGAAGAAGGAAAGAAAAGACACGGAGAAGAGCATGAAGACTCGAAGAACAAGACTTAAACAATTAGGGGGGGAAATGTTGGACCTTGATAATTGTGAAAGTCTTGTATTATGAAGATAACGATAGACGAAGGACTAAAGTTGTTAAGTAGAAAGTTTATAACCGAAAAGTAGTTATTTCGGTTGGTAGTTATAGGTAGTTATTTCTGTAACTTGGTGAAGGGTTGTGTCGTTTGGTTGAAACCATTCGAACCATCATGACTTTTGGGTCATACCCCTTCATATCTATAAATAGTCCTTTATCTGTAAACGTTTAGTTAGTGTCTAAGATAGAGCGTGTGTGTCTCATAGAGACGCATAGTGTCTTTTGTAACGATGTAACCTACTGTTATGTTGTTAATAAAATGAATCATCTTCTTGTTAATCTTATGCAATACGATCCTGGAATATCAAATTTCTGGAACCTGTGAAAAACCCAATATGTTTGGATGTGTGTTTCGAAAGCGGTTATGTGATATTGATCCAGCAGACTCAGATAATTTACCATATAATGTGTTTGCATGAGATGGTGTTTCGTTGTACTCATACAAGCAAGTTATATACTCCGTATTAGATAAGGGTACGTTATGTTGTTACTATTATAAACTGATCAGTTGACAATAATCATATAATAAGAACCAGGTTACCAGACACTTTAAACTGATTACTGTGCCTTTAAATAATCACTTTTAAAACCCAAACCCAAACACCTCCTTAGTGTCTTTTTTGCCTGTTTATATAGCAGAACCAACGCGACGGTTCAAATTATTTAATTTTTGTTTTCCAACTTTCCTAAACTCGCATTTTTTTTTTATGTTCAAATATTTGAAAACTAATATCTTGTGGAGGTTTTGTGTGCTTATATAAATGTCTTATTGTTCTCAATCGGTCCTTTTGTAGGCTCAACCATCTTTTAATAGCGCGTCAGCTGATATGCAGCATAAGGATGGTAATCTTGAGGTGACGTCTTCAGAATTAATCATGCAGCGTCAGAACAGTGGTCAGTTTGAATCTAGTGATGCTGTGGATGGGTCCACCACGTTCTCAAATGATAAAAAAGAAGATGATCGTGCAACACATGGTACTGTCTCACTTGGTTATGATGGTGAAGGAGATGAATCTGAGTCAAAAAGAAGGTAAAGTAATGTATCTTTTAAAATATCGGTATTGTAAATTACTTATATACCCTTATTATATCAAATATGATTAGACACCACTAGTTATAATGACGTTTTTTCTAATTTTTTGAATGATGTGTTTTTATCCATTAAAAAATAAATAGTTTAATTTTTGTTTTTTATGGTTCTTAATTTTGAATTTAATTATTTTTGAGTGACGTATATTTTTAAAAAGTTTAATCACAAAACTTTATAAACCAAGTTAACTTACCGTTTGTTATATTTTTGCAACGATAATTTAGGTAAACTAATAGTTTATTCTTATGTTGGAATATTGACGGTTATTAGTTCAACTATTATAACATTTTATAGGTTTTTATAGACAAAAAGAACATTATTATCAAATGTTTATATATTTGTCAGTTTTCGAATATTAAATATAAATTTTCAACGTAGAGATGTTTATTTTTAATTTTATATTTTCTGTTTATTTTGAATGTTTGGCTAAAATTATGTTCAACGCATTTGGTTGCTTAAATCTGTATCGAGAGGTTTCTCATCTTGTCTAACCAGACAACCCCCGACCCATATCGAAAGGATTACTGTTTTGAAGTTCGTCAATTTTGCAACCAACCCACGATGCTATTAAGCCTGTCAACATGTATTTTTTTTCCTACTGTTTTAGTGATTACTGTGCTCACTCACACATTTGCTCCTTATACTACACCAAAATACAATCCTAGTTAAGAACATATATGTACTTACATATCAAATGAGGTCTTATATATCACTTACACCCTATTTTGTTACTTTTTTTCTTATTTTTGACATATGTATTTTTTAAGTTTTTTTTTTGCTAGACGATATTAGTGATGCTGTTCAAAATGATTTCAATTTTAACTTTTTAATTGGCCAATAGAAGGCCTTAATTTTTCTATATAAGCGGAATGGAGCTCTCATATTAGCCCAATTGACAAAATCAAATTGTAAAAATCAAAGTTGCTACCATCATGATCACCACCCATCTATGAAGAAAATTGTATAATAAGAGCATTATACATTAGCTTTGAAAAAGAATTACAATAAGTAGCAAAATAAAAGCATATTTACTAACCTTGTGACATCAAGCTTCTCATCCTAACGCATAAAAGATTAATCGTTTTCACTCATCTCATGATTCACCCAGGTATATCAAGAAATGAAAACCTACTAAATTTATATGGGAAAAGTGAATATGGGGCTGTCTCACATCTAAGCTTACATGCGAAACCATAAAAAATCACTAAAAAATACGTCATTTTGGTTATTATTTTTTCAAAATTTGAGTAGCGGAACTAATATATGCATAGTGAAACACATTTTAATGGTGAATTAAATCAAATCATTGTTGAATCTATAGCTAATTTGTTAGTTAATGAAATCACCTAACAATATGATGTAAAAAATGCATGTATTAACTTGAAGCCAACTTAAGTGATGTTGTGATGAAATCAAGAGAAAACACGAATATTGTGAAGGACATGATATAAATGAGGTAGATTTGATGTTTTTCTTGTTAAAACGACATAATTTTTGATGGTTTCACATGTAAGCTTAGATGTGAGACAGCCCCCATATTCACTATCCTCATTTATATATATACATTGAAAATTATACAATAAAAAAAAAAAAAAAAAAAAAAAAAAAAAAAAAAAAAAAAAAAAAAAAAAAAAAAAAAAAAAAAAAAAAAAGAGAGAGAGAGAGAGAGAGAGAGAGAGAGAGAGAGAGAGAGAGACATTCACTTGTTCTCTACAACCAAACGATTATGCAACCAATTTCTCATGATCAAATCATCTTCAGCTGATGTGGCTTTATGAACACACCCATGGCCTCTTCCTTTAAAGACTACCGCTCTTGATCCCAAACATTACCCTTCTTGATATCTCTCAAAGCATGTGTACAACACAAAGGGTCCTCATCACCTGTATTATATAAAACCGGAACATTCATTTTAGCAACAACAGATAGTTGTCATGATCCCAAAATGATGTACCTTGATGTAGACACCACCGAGCACTTCAATGTGTGTATGGAAAGTTTCACGTTAAAATATTAGTCAATTTTGATACATGAAACGATAATTAAATAAATAAATACAATCACCAATTAGTATATATATAGTTGTAATGTTTAAATTATCATAATATCATTAGTGGTGGTGATATAAGTTAACTATGTGAACCAAAAGATAATCTCGATATTGCTTTGAAGGGAAACTTAAAAGACCAAACTTGTAGAAAAGAAACTCTACAACCACTAGTTAGTTATTATAGTTAAAAATCTGTAAAATGTTGAAGGGTTGTGTCGCTTGGACCACACCCATTCGAACCAAGGCAATGGTTGGAAGACAACCATTCAAAACCTATAAGTACTTGTATTTATGTAACATTACAATGATTAGAAGAAATAAAGTTATCTAGTTTTATATACTTGTTTGCAAATCAGATTTCGACTCTCACATCACATGCACTTTTGGGACAACATTTGGCATCAAGAGCCTTGTTACACCCCTCGTTACACACATCAAAAATCCAGAACCATTGTTAACGAGACAAAAAAAAATCAGAAATAAAACCCACGCTGAAACCTTTAGTTTCAGGAACATACGCAACATTCTTGAACCTTGTTAACGATAGAAGAAGTTGCCTAGATAACTTAGGGACACAAGAAAGTCATATACAACTTTCCTAGTGTCGGATTTTGCAAACGGAAGGACACCAAACGAAGTGGTGGCCTTGTTTTGTTGTGATCATTTGTACGCGACAACAAAACCAAAAAAAAGGGAGAAACAATTGTTTTAAGGATTCTTGTTGGTGTCTTGCACACGACAACAAAGAAGGAGACTTGTTGGTTTGTTACAACGCAACAAGGAAAGAAAGTAGGACGTCAAAGGCTTGTGTATTCTTACCGAGATACACAAAGGAAAAGAAGAAGCGCAAAAAACTTGAAAGGAGCGTTGCTTGGGCAGATTTTGATAAGGTATACCGTTGATAAACAATCAAGGATTGTTTAGGAGCGTTGACAATACAAGAACAACAACATATATCGAATTGTAGGTGAATTGATCACTCGTCATAAGGAAATACCGAAAGGTATTGAAAGGTTGTTGGAAGGAACACGGTGTGGACATAGAAAAGACGAATATTGTGGTACAACGCATAGAAAGGAGACAAGCAACAGCGGGAACGACAAACAAAATTATTTGTTTAGACGTTGGACTTAATACTGTTAGGTATTAAGAAGGAAAAGGAAGAAAAGCAATTGGATTGCTTTCGGTAAAAACAAATACCGAAAGGTATTTAGGCGAAGGACTTGGAAAGGAAACAACAACAAACTAGTTTTGATTGTGGCCAAAAAACACTAAATGTGGATCTGGAGAAGAAAGCCGAGACATAACAAGGGTCTAGGGCACGAATTGGAACCAATTCGAGACGTAGGAGAACAACGTGAAGTGTGGTAGAAGGAAAACAACGTTTGGTTGGTATATTGCTTTAACAACAACGTACACAACCGGAGTGTTTTGGAGACGAGGAAAGAAAACAAACGTGATTGGTAAAACTCAAGTTACCAATACACAAGTGGGAACACGATTACAAACGAGGTCACGAATTCATTATTTGGATTTCAATTATACTTTTATAGTATAGATATTTATTTCATACTATTAGGAAATCCCGAGAACTATATATTGATCCCGTATTACTAGGATTCCCGTATAACTATTTTTGTTCCCCTAGTAGTAGGATATACCATACTGGTTAGAATTCCCATACGAATTAGAAGGTGAAGATTGTAAACACATCTAAGATGGCTGGTGATGATGATACGAATAACAATAACACTATAGTGAAACCCGTTACACCCATTGCACAATACCAATGTCCTAAACTCAAATCCACAAACTACACTGTTTGGGCAATACAAATTAAGGTTATATTAGAGGCACATGGTTTATGGGAGACTATAGAACCTAAGGATAACACGCAAGTAGATGATAAGAAGGATAAGGCAACTATTGCCCTCCTATACCAAGCGTTAACCGAAGATGTGATATTACAAGTAGCAAGTTGTAAAACTCCAAAAGAATTATGGGAATCTTTAAGGAAAAGACACGTTGGAGAAGATAGAGTGCAACAGGCACGGTTACAATCACTGATGATTGGATTTAATGCCCTTCAAATGAAGGAGGATGAAACGGTGGATGCATTTACGAATAAACTAAATGGTTACGCCACGAAGGCTAAAGAATTAGGAAAAACCATGGATGAATCACTTTTAGTACGAAAACTATTAGATTCCACACCGATAGATTCATTCAGATAGTAGCATCCATAGAACAGACAAGTGATCTAAATGATATTACCCTAGATGAGATCACTGGAAAACTTAAGGCATTCGAGGAAAGGATAAAACTCCGAAAAGGGGGACAAGTAGAAAGCCAGGATAACTTATTATTCGCACAAGGCGAACACTCTAGAAATAAGAAACGATTCAACAAATACAGTGTTAGGATCGTAGTTTTATGGTGATTTGTGGTTCGGGAGGTCGGGTTGTATGGAAGAACAAGACCTCCATTGTTAGTGAGAGAAAGTTAGAGAGAGAAAGGAAAACTAGGTGTGTTTTATTGATAATGAAAAGTGAAAGGAAATTACACACAGTCTCACCCCTCCATGGAAGTATGGAAAGGTATATATAGCCTAACACACTCACAACTATTGCAATATTACGTAACTAGTCCATGTGTTTTGGCTTAACAAGATAACTAATGTAATCCCGTAAATGTCGTTCCATTTATGTGTTAGGACCATAAACTCAGGTCCTAACAATCTTCCCCCAATGGGACGACATAAGGGATTACTTACAACATTTCCTACAAGTACAAATACAAATAAAGAAAGGTTATCATCGGCTCTTCAAGTGCTGAGGATGTCTACAGTTGATGCTCTTTGTCTTCATCTTGTACCTCGACTTGAGAACTTTTTCTTCACTTGTAGGCAAATGATGTAATATGCATGAAATGGATTAACTTCCCCCCAATTCATGATGCATGTCTTTAGCGGCTTCTTCGTACACTTCTTTTTGGCGAAGTTTCTGAATCGGCTTTCCCCCAAACTGACAACGGTCTTCAGCAGATTCGAAACTTTGATGTAGTAAACAAGTCTTCTAACTTTTGAAGTTTTGAGTACGCATCGGAATTTGTAGATGACACAGTAAACCACACCAAGCAAATCTGAGTAGTTAAATTATTACGGTTATACTCAATGCGGAATCTCCGTTCGGGGGTAACATGCAAGAAATCAGCAGGATATTCTCACATATGTAGGCTACTTAGCACTTCATAATCCGTGAAAGTTGAGACGATTGCACCAAAGTAAGACGCTTGAACCACTGACCGTCTCAATAATCTTCCACAAGTGGCATAAAAAACTTTCTCTCTGGCTACTATGGGCGAATTCCACAAACCCTCACCATCTCAATTCGATCTCTAAATCTTTAATCTTGTTTTAATCCTTATAACGATCGTGCTTTGGACGGTTAACTAGATTAATTCAGTTCTATAGCATTATTTTTATTGGGATCAGACTTGGTTAATTTAGGGTTTCGTTTTTCCTAGGGTTTTTGTTAATTCGCTGTTTGTGGTTACTTTAATTCAAAGTCGGTTAGGGATTTGTGTTTCAATCGACCTTCCTGTGTTTGCTGCTGGATTTTTAGAGTAGGTCGGTTAGGGATTAATCCTAATCGTTTTTGGGTTTCTTTTATATAGGTCGGTTTGTGATCTATATAATCTAATCGATTCTTCCCATTCCTCTTCATGTGATTTACTATGGAAGTCGGTTAGGGTTCTTTGGGTTTGCTTTATAATTATGCCTTAACCTGGTTGAGGCACATGCTATTAAGATTGAAGTGGATCTTTTGTTCTTTAGCTTTTATTGTTGATTTAGGGTTCGATTTCTAGTTTTTCTTTTATTTGAATTGTTATGGAGAAAGTTAATGTGAATAAGGTTGATGTTGATGGGTTGGGAGCTCGCATGGCTAGATTGAATAAGAATGAACGTGCTGCTGCTACTTCAGAGGNTGTATGACTAAGAGCGGCGTAGAGAGTTCGTCCACCATCGAATCCCTAAGTACACTATACTCTAGCACCATCAAGTATAAGATGTACATCACCTCTTGAGTATCCACAACAGCGTGTGACACTGAGCACTACAACGTAACTCCTTAAATTGATAGCTATACACGCAGAACCACCAAAGATCATGTATAACTAGATAACTCAAGTCTCTGTCATTTGTACGGTCAAAAGCTCAAACAAGGATCTCGAAGAATTATCGCCTGACTCGACATCTTCAAGATACTAAGTACACGCACCCGTGAAATTCCACTTCAATCTCGAATAAATAATAAATAATTGTCTCCGTAGTCACATCTTGCGGTTAAATGCTCAATTCTAGCCTTTTGACGGTTTAATTGAACTCGATAATGGTGAATCCCAATCTTGTCAAAAATGTATCCGTATCCCCGTGAAAAATTTGTAATACCCGAAATACCATTCTTTTGCCAACTTTTGTACCAAGAGATTAACATAATGTATAAAACATACATTTGTATAATCGAAAGTTTTCAGCACAAACCATAAGATCCAATAAATTTGTTATTAAAAAAAAATCCAGCCCAATAACTCAAGATCTTCGGCCATTGGTCATCCAAAATCCATTAGACGAAATTCAAAGCCCAGGTCCAACTCCAACTCTAACCCTAACCTTTAGCTATTTATGACACACCAATAATTTCTTTGACCTAATTTCACTCACACCACGACCTAATAAGAAAAAATACGCAGTCACAAGAGAA
Source organism: Artemisia annua (assembly GCA_014162995.1). NCBI lineage: Eukaryota > Viridiplantae > Streptophyta > Magnoliopsida > Asterales > Asteraceae > Artemisia > Artemisia annua. The sequence goes on along the minus strand of LBNU01018660.1, from coordinate 57,444 downwards.
AATCCTCTCACTAGTAAATCAACACAGCTCCCAAACAAAATCTTATCTGATCTTCCCTTATTTATCATAAAACTCATCTCATATTCATCTCTTTATCTTCATCAATCGAAGCCACATCTCCATCTCAGATTCATCAAAATTCAAACATCATCAACCTCATAAATCCGAATAATACACAATCTATTAAACACGCTTAACCCTAATCGGACCTATGATAACTGTTGCAGCACACAAAAACAAATCAAGCGGCTTCATTTAGGGCACAAGATCTATTGAATGGTCACGGTAGGTTTTTTTTGTTTTGTTTGTGTTTTTCAAATCGAAACAAAGAATGAGGTTGTAACAGTTATGTTATTGATCTTCTCTTGTTGTTTTCGAATATTAAATACGAAGTAATGCTTCATAAACTGGATCGATGAAGAGTATCTCTTTTGTATATATGACCTTCGAGGTCTTCCATGCTTTGGTAACCCACAAAAAGAGAGAAACTGAGATCGTATGACTATTTAATTTTCCAGTTTTGAGTCTTGATGTTTGAAGGAGAGTTGATTTGAGGTTGTTGTTTGGCTGTTGATGTTACTTGTTACATTCGACTGTTGTAGATGAGTTAGGATAGATATGGGTTTGGATTTGTATTGGTTTGAATATGTTGGTCTTGATTGTTGGCTGATGATTTTAAAGGACTAATGATGGTTATGAAACTGAAGTCCGTAAGAGTTTGTTATTGTATTTTGGTTGTGGTCTTTTCAGCTTCTTCTCCATTTCTGTAAAGGTTCTCGATAATTTTTCATTCAAAAGGATTTCGAAACTCTTCTGGTTATCGAGAACATTTTATCGAGAAAAATGGTTGTTGTTTTCGAAATCTTTGGTTATCGAGAAAGTGATTCATGTTATCGAGAACCTCAGTTATCGAGAACATGATTTCGACAGTTTAGGGTTTTGGTTTCTCGATAACTTGTGATCTCGAAAACAAGTACATATCGAGATTTCTTATACAAGAAATCCGATTTTTTCCGGCGATTTTCCGACCATTTTAGATATTGCGGCCACATATTACCAGTTTCCGATGAGTTTTAAGGCAAAAAACCCAGAAATAACAACTACTGTTTGGACCAGATTCAGACCATGTATTATCAGACCCACCAATTTGACCATAAAAACATCACCTTTTCACGGAATGGTACAATCCAGTCATAAAAATAATCAGTTAACGAAAGTTGGAATATTTTTGGACTGTTTGACCATATGGATACATAAAAAGATGTCAACAATATTTAAACCAAAAGAATATGTAAAAACAGTTAAGAAATATGATAAAAATATCATCAAGATGACAACTTTTTGATAAGATTCAACCACAAATCAACAAAGAAGAAACCTTGGCTCTGATGCCACTGTTAGGATCGTAGTTTTATGGTGATTTGTGGTTCGGGAGGTCGGGTTGTATGGAAGAACAAGACCTCCATTGTTAGTGAGAGAAAGTTAGAGAGAGAAAGGAAAACTAGGTGTGTTTTATTGATAATGAAAAGTGAAAGGAAATTACACACAGTCTCACCCCTCCATGGAAGTATGGAGGGGTATATATAGCCTAACACACTTACAACTATTGCAATATTACGTAACTAGTCCATGTGTTTTGGCTTAACAATATAACTAATGTAATCCCGTAAATTTCGTTCCATTTACGTGTTAGGACCATAAACTCAGGTCCTAACATACAGGGGTAGATCAAACTACTCGCGAGGAAACTGGCAAAATAGAGGAAATAGAGATAACACGAATGGAGAAAATTCAACTCACAATGATAAGTCAAATAAGAATAAAGGTGAGTGGAATAAAAAGAAAGGAAAATGTTTCAACTGCGGGAAACATGGACATTTTAAGAGAGACTGTAGAAGTCCACCAACAACTCAGGAACAATCAAACCTTATCTTAGAAGACGATGAACCATCACTATTAATGACTACACATGAAGAAGTTATATTAAATGAAGGACAAATACAACCCGGGAAATATGCTACAACAGATGCTAGCATATGGTACTTAGATAATGGTGCAAGCAACCATATGACGGGAACTAAGAGTCACTTTAAGGATATTGACGAAAGCATCACTGGACGCGTTCGTTTTGGAGATGGATCGTACGTAGAGATAAAGGGTAGAGGTTCTATAGTACTAGGATGTAGAAACAAAGAACAAAAAATAGTTTCGGGTGTTTACTACGTTCCAAACCTCAAGAGCAACATACTTAGTCTAGGACAACTTACCAAAATAGGTTGTAAGATCATCATGGATGGAAACAAGCTGACTTTGTATGATAAGAATAGGAAGTTGTTGATGAAGGTAGAAAGATCGAAGAATCGACTTTACAGTATTAGATTACAGATAGAAGCACCTATATGTCTCTTAGCAAATGTAGATAACCAAGCATGGTTATGGCACGCTAGATTAGGTCATCTGAACTTTGACGACATCAACAAGATGACAAGAAATGGTCTAGTGGAAGGAATACCAAGAATAAACCATGCAGGACAAATATGTGATGCATGTTTATTAGGAAAACACAGCAGAACACCATTTCCGAATCAAGCTAAATTCAGATCCAAGCACCCATTGGACTTAGTTTATGGAGATCTTTATGGTCCCATAAGTCCAGCCACACATTCTTGAAAGAAGCTCATCTTCTTATTAGTAGATGACTGTACACGTTTCATGTGGGCTTACTTTCTAACATCGAAAGATCAGGCATTCAACACATTTAAAGAATTTAGACAGAAGATTGAAATGGAGTTAAGGTTGAANCAGCAGAACACCATTTCCGAATCAAGCTAAATTCAGATCCAAGCACCCATTGGACTTAGTTTATGGAGATCTTTATGGTCCCATAAGTCCAGCCACACATTCTTGAAAGAAGCTCATCTTCTTATTAGTAGATGACTGTACACGTTTCATGTGGGCTTACTTTCTAACATCGAAAGATCAGGCATTCAACACATTTAAAGAATTTAGACAGAAGATTGAAATGGAGTTAAGGTTGAAGTTAAGAATGCTAAGAACAGATAGAGGAGGTGAATTTACATCAAATGAATTCATCAAATACTGTAAGGAGAACGGAATAGCAAGACAGTTAACAGCACCATACTCACCGCAACAGAATGGAGTAGTTGAAAGAAAGAATAGGACGGTGTTATCAACTACTAGGAGTATGATGAAAGTGATGAAGTTACCCTTAACTTTTTGGGCGGAAGCAGTCAAGCACGCCATTTATATACTGAATAGGGTACCTACACGAGCACTAGAAGATAAAACACCATATGAAGCACTCTACAGCAGAAAACCAAATCTGGAAAACCTAAGAATATTCGGATGCACAGCTTATGCTAAGATAACGATCCCTCACGTGAAGAAGTTGGATGACAGAAGCATACCGATGGTTTACTTAGGAGTAGAGGAAGGATCAAAAGCGTATAGGCTATATGATCCAGTAGGAAAGAAGAAACATGCTAGTAGGGACGTAAAGTTTATGGAAACGAAACCGTGGGATTGGGATAAAAGTGAAGAGGATACAAGTACACAAGACACATTTTGGGCTAGTTTTGTGGTAGATGAAGTTGACAATGAAAACCCTACACAAGTCAACTTAGATAACAATGATAACCCGTATCCAATACCGGATCCAACACCAACTCAAATACAAGATCCAGACTCACCAATCACACCACCGATATACAATTACGACCCTAACTCTGAAGAGGAAGCGATAGCTACTATTAGCTCATTAGAGAGCTCAGACCAGAGATATGATCACAGTCCAGTACGAGGCTTAAAAGATTTAGCAGAGATTTATGAAACTGCACAACATGTAGAAGCACCTAGCTTATTCTTCACAGAAGAAGAACCTCGTAACTACAAGGAAGCATCAAAAGATGAGAAGTGGATTGAGGCCATGGAGATTGAATTGGATTCAATCAACAAAAACAACACATGGACCCTAACCACATTGCCTACAAATCAGAAGGCAATAGGACTCAAATGGGTTTACAAAACCAAGAGAGATGCACAAGGAAAGATCATTAAGTATAAAGCAAGATTAGTAGCAAAAGGTTATGTACAAGAACAAGGAATAGACTTTGATGAGGTGTTTTCACTAGTTGCTAGAATAGAAACAGTTCACTTAATATTAGCACTAGCAGCATATCATGGATGGCAAGTACACCACTTAGATGTAAAATCAGCATTTTTACATGGAGAATTGAAGGAAGAAGTCTACGTTACACAACGTGAAGGTTTTATTCAACAAGGAAACCTTGGAAAAGTCTACAAGCTAACTAAAGCATTGTACGGCTTAAGACAAGCACCAAGAGCTTGGAATGTGAAGCTTGACCAAACCTTGAAGTCACTAGACTTTAAGAAATGTAATCTCGAACAAGCAGTTTACACAAAGAGAAGCAAGACTTCTACACTTATAGTTGGAGTATATGTAGATGATTTAATAATCACGGGCACTCCAAAGAAGGAAGTAGACTTGTTCAAATCCCAGATGGAAGATAAATTTGAAATGAGAGACTTAGGATTGCTAGCATATTACCTTGGGATAGAATTTACACAGACAGGAGGAGAGATTACAATCAAGCAAACTGGATATATTAACAAGATCCTAAAAGAGACAAATATGACGGACAACAATGATACCAAGATACCATTGGATCCCAGCACTAAGTTGGTCAAGGCGGAAGATGGAAACCCAGTTGACGCAACTTATTACCGTAGCTTAATTGGAAGTCTCAGATATTTACTACATACAAGACCGGATCTTAGTTACTCAGTCGGACTACTCAGCAGATTTATGCAAGAACCAAAGGACCATCACCTGAAGGCAGTGAAACATGTAATCCGATATATCAAAGGAACAAAGGAACATGGAATAATATACAAGAAGGAAGGCGGCTGCAAGATTATAGGTTACAGTGACAGTAGTTATGGAATCAATACCGATCAAGGAAAAGAAACTACTGGAATAGTATTTTACTTTGGAGAGTCACCTATTACTTGGTGTACTCAGAAACAACCAACAGTAGCGCTCTCATCATGTGAATCAGAATTCATGGCGGCTACTGCAGCAGCATGTCAAGCCTTATGGTTAAAACGTTTACTTAGTAAACTAACTGGATTGGAAGAAAGAAGGATAATGCTTAGAGTTGACAACGTATCAGCTATAGCACTCGTAAAGAACCCAGTATTTCATGGAAGGAGTAAGCATATAGACATTCGCTATCATTTCATTCGTGAATGCGTAGAGAATGGTCATATCAATGTAGAACACGTTAGCGGAGAACTACAAAGAGCAGACATTTTAACGAAAGCTTTACCAAGACTCAAGTTTGCAACTATGCGACAAATGCTCGGAGTTCAAGACCTTGGACAAAGCAACGATCAAGATTAAGGAGGAGAATGTGAACCAAAAGATAATCTCGATATTGCTTTGAAGGGAAACTTAAAGGACCAAACTTGTAGAAAAGAAACTCTACAACTGCTAGTTAGTTATTATAGTTAAAAATCTGTAAAATGTTGAAGGGTTGTGTCGCTTGGACCACAACCATTCGAACCAAGGCAATGGTTGGAAGACAAACATTCAAAACCTATAAGTACTTGTATTTATGTAACATTACAATGGTTAGAAGAAATAAAGTTATCTAGTTTTATATACTTGTTTGCAAATCAGATTTCGACTCTCACATCACACGCACTTTTGGGACAACAAACTATGAATGCCAAATTTTAATTCTATCTATAGCTAGCGTTGATGGGTATGGGTTGGGAAACAGTTTGGGTTGGAAATCATTTTCGGTTTGGCTCGGTTTTGAATCAAATTGCAACGAAACATCATATGTTGGAATAATTCGTCTCATAAAACTTCCATATGACCGAGAGGCATTTGTGACGTACAGGTGAATTTACGCTTGACCCATATATCTGCACGATAAAATTGCCAATTTATTTTCAAAACTAATTGCCGACAAGATGTGCGTATCGAGTCTAATACTCTACTTATAGCAAACGTGGATCGAAACAAGAAGAAGATCCATTCCAAAACAACAATGAAATAAGTTGACAAATCAAAATAAAGGAGAAATACAAACCTTGTAATTGGTCTTCCAATGTCAAAACTGGTTCGAGCAGCCACTACATTGTGAGCGTTACCAAGGGCTCGGTGTTTCTTATTTCACCTATTACAGAAAAGCATACGTAACGAATAAATATAAAAAATCCTTGAAATATAGAACAATGAACTCAAAAAACCAAATTTCAGACCTACATTGTAACCAATGTATGACAGGCTGCCAGCACTGTCAATTAATTTATAGAAAAACAAACTATAATTCATTATTTAAAATTGCAGACCTCTTATGCTAATAAAACTATGAACAAACAGATTTATCAAAATGCTTCATGAATCTATAAGTGATCATATATATGTTATTCAATATTAAAGGGATATATCTGATAATGATGGTGGCAAGTGGCGAATGGAGGGATTTCCATGGAGGGTATTAAAGCTGCCGGAACAGCAACTCTGGATCAATGGAGGCAGTTGTGTAGCCTTTACCGGATATACCTAGATAAAACAGTCCTACACATACGTAATAAGTGGCTCGGAACAGCAACCTTAGCATTTATTCTTGCACTGCGTGTTATTTACCTTCAAAGGGGCTACTTTATTATCTATTTGTTGTGGTCCTTCACACTTATATTATTGGGCTGTTTTTTTGTCGCACTGGTTCATCCTAAAATTGACGCTACTGATGGTTCGTTGCTACCTATGAAAGGCACTGATGAGTTCAGACCATTCATTCGGCGACTATCTGAATTTACTTTCTGGTAATTATTCTACACTTCCAGCCATTTGGCTGTTTACCCCCTAAATTTGTTTTAATCCTAATTGTTAACAGTTCTTCTTTTTAGTGGAATGCTTTCCTATGTAATATTGTGTTGCATCAAGTTCTTTTACTACCATTATGCTAATTCTAGATTCTCATAATGTTATAATCATTGAACATAAAAGGTATAACGTTACAAAGGCCTTCATTATAGCAATTCTGATGACCTTCATCGAGATATTCCTTTTTCCCTTCCTGACGGGACCTCTGGTAATTGTTATCTTGTTTTACTTGTTCGCCATGACAGTGAACCGTACTATCGGATATATGAAGAAATACAAATATGTCCCATTCAGCATTGGTAAACAGGTCAGTAAATCATTCCATTTTCTTGCTGTAAGAAGTTGTTTTGGAGATAAAATGAAATTGGTTTTTTCAACAGAAATACGGAGGTAAGATCTTGTTTTCATCAGGTAGCAGTGGTGGCCGGTGGATCTTAAGCATATTGAAGGGTGGTTATTAGTTATTTAGTTATCATTGGAGTGGTTAGTATAAAACATTAATGAATCACCATTTTTATTTGTTACTGTTTTGTAGTTAAATTTTAGTTGTTGATCATATTGGATGTGAAACATGTACTACTCGTGTCAAACTGTCAATTCATTTGTGTTTTTATAATTTCATATCTGGTAACAAAATTTGACCCATATTTATAAATGACATGATTTATTTACATACGTCAAACCAGTGTTCTAAAAGGCGCGAGGCCACGAAATGGACCATGGCGGCTGCTCTAGGCGTGGCGTGGAAAAAGGCAAGAAAAGGCGCGCCTTTTGGTAAGGCGTGGCGAGCCTTTTTGAACCATTTTTTTTTTTTTTTTTTTTTTTTTTTTTTTTTTTTTTTTTTTTTTTTTTTTTTTTTTTTTTTTTTTTTTTTTTTTTTTTTTTTTTTTTTTTACTTTCTCTGTCACAAATTAGTGGTTGACAAAATGTGTGGTTTTAATGGCTTGAGGCTACAACCGACCATGACCACCTCTGTCGGTATCAAATACATTTCACACTTGCTAGTGGCCTACAAAGAAAAAGAAAATCCATCAGTTGACTCCCCAGTCGCCTATCCAATTCACTCGCAACTTGGAGATTATATATTTGATCTCATTTTCCTTGATATATTTGCCAAAACAATAATATGTCTTCCATACAAGTTTTTGATCACCTTAGAGTTCCACTTGAAGCTATAAAACGGGCCACCAACAACTTCAGTGAAGAAAACTACATCAGTCGAGGTGGATTTGGGAAGGTTTACAGAGGAGAACTCGTTTTCTTGGGTAAGCAGGTTATGATTGCTGTAAAGCGCTTAGATACAGCACTTGGACAAGGAACTCCTGAGTTTTGGAAAGAGATCATGATGCTTTCTCGTTACAGACATGAGAATATTGTCTCTCTCTTGGGCTTTTCTGATGAAGATGGTGAGAGTCTTCTTGTATATGAGTATTTACCTAACAAAAGCCTTGACATGTATCTTAGTAGTTCTCATCTCTCATGGACCCAACGCCTTCACATATGTATTGGGGCAGCTTGTGGGTTAGAGTATCTTCACAACCCTGGTGTTACCACACAGAGACTGTTGCACCGTGATATCAAGAGCTCCAACATCTTGCTGGATGAAAATTGGAATGCCAAGATTTCAGATTTTGGCCTCTCCAAATTCGGACCAGCTAACCAAGAATTCACATTTCTTATCTCCCATGCAGCAGGCACGTTTGGGTATTGTGATCCACTTTATGTGGATACTGGTGTCTTGTCAAAAGAATCTGATGTCTATTCTTTCGGGGTAGTGTTATTCGAAGTCTTGTGTGGCAGACTTAGTGTGGCTAATTATGGAGATAGTCGCCGATTTTTGTCAAGATGGGCACAAAGTTGCTACGAAGAAAAGAAAATAGGTACAATTGTGCTTGACTGTCTGAAGGAGAAGATTTCACAAGATTGTTTGCAGAAATTCACAGATATTGCGTATCAATGTCTACGCAGAAATCGCAAAGAACGTCCACTAGTAGGCGAGATAGTAACACAACTAAAAGTTGCACTTCGTTGTCAATTGCTTGCTTCTCATTTACAGTCTGATGTTCAGCCACATAATTTTGTCTCAGAATCAGTTAGAAGTTTGCATACCATAGAGTTACCCATGGAAGATCGTCCAGCTGCCAACAACGATCAGGTTCCAGAAGATGAGGTATTTATTTTGTTCATGGGTTCTTTGCTTAAAATACCAAATGTACCTTTTCATTACTGATTTTTTGATTTGTTGCATAAAATCTGATCAGCTAATATCTTTGACTGTTTACTGAACTAGAATGGTCCTTCATTGCTCAAATTGATGTCTGTAGGTTTCAACAAGGAACGACGGGCTACCTTCGGTTGATTCTTCTGTTGGTGATCTAGATATCAGTTCGTTGCAGGTATAGCAATAATATCAAGCTTTTGGTATGAATCCTATGAGTGCTATCTTTGTATAGGCACATAGAACATGCTATATTGCATGCTGACCTTTTTCTTGTGCATTATGATCATAATATAGGCTATTGTAGATTATGAAGGTATAATGTACCTTTATGTGATTCTTGTTACAGATTATAAGAAATGAAGATCTTGAAGAATTAAGGGAACTTGGTTCCGGTACCTTTGGAACCGTGTACCATGGGAAATGGAGGGGAACAGATGTCGCAATTAAGCGCATCAAGAAGAGCTACTTTGCAGCTCGATCGTCTGAGCACGAAAGATTAGTAAGCATCATTATTATCATCCAACCTTGATGAATTCTCACCATTCATTTATTACAGTTATCCATTTGTCATCTTACATTATGTTTATCTTATTCTAGACCATAGAGTTTTGGCGTGAAGCTGATATTCACTCGAAGCTTCATCATCCCAATGTATTGGCACTTTATGGTGTAGTACAAGATGGGCCTAGTGGAACGTTAGCTACCGTCACAGAGTTTATGGTTGATGGCTCACTAAGGCATGTCCTACTCCGAGAAGATAGGTAATAATTCCTCATTTCAATCTCATTCAACCGACTTTATTCTTCTATAATACCAATACCAATGTATATCTTCATCTTTTAGTTCTGTAAGTTTTATATCTTTTTGTCGGGCTAATTTCATAAAAAGTAACAGTTATTTGCCCCACGGTAAATGGGTAAACGGATGTGGTTTTCGCTGTTCAGGTTACCTGGCCATCCCCAAATGTGCACACCTAGCGAGGTTTGAACCCTTGACCTCTCGAGCCAAGGAACTTACCACTTGGCCATTTGGTGGTGGTTAGTTATTTGCCCCACGGATAATGTTATAATACTTTGATAACAAAAACTTGCTTTTAAAATTTTCGATATAGGGTAACTTACAAATGACGTTTCGATGACTCTGACCATATTGACTATTTTTTTACTTGGTGCTGGAAAACCACTTTACCTGCCAAGGGTGAAGCTTGACTTAAATTGCATTTCTGGGCTATACAGAGCTTGTTACATGATTTTGGAATTGGAGCAATGCATTTTAGCCCTTTATATATTCTCCTTAAAAAACTAAAATCTCGGATAGGCGCATTATCAACTTAAGTTATTAGCAGAATTGGTTGATAAATTATCTATTTCTTCATGTGATCTGTAGGCATCTTGATCACCGCAAGAGGCTCAGAATCGCAATGGATGCAGCCTTTGGAATGGAATATTTACACTCTAAGAGCATTGTCCATTTCAATTTGAAATGCGACAATCTTCTGGTTAACATTAAGGATTCTTCACACCCTATTTGCAAGGTCATCACAGGATCTATTATTATTCATTTCTTACCCAACTGCATCTCATATTCTCATGTACTCTCTAATGATATTTTAACTCCATACTTGTGTAGGTAGGTGACTTTGGACTGTCTAAGATCAAGCGTAACACTTTGGTTTCGGGTGGAGTTAGAGGAACCCTACCATGGATGGCTCCGGAGCTTCTGAACGGTGGCAGCAATTCTGAGAAGGTAACTATGACTCTCTAAAGCTTTTGTTTGTGTATTTTATGATTTCTATTTTTGGTTATAACATTCTTTTTATCTATTGGGATGTTATAGGTTGATGTCTTCTCCTTTGGGATTGTGTTATGGGAGATTCTTACCTGTGAGGAGCCTTATGCAAATATGCACCCTGGTGCAATCATAGGTGAGCTTTATGGTATTTATTGTTGTATTTTTAGTCCTCTGAGCATGAGTTGCATATTTCTTTCAAGTTTAGCAGATAAGCTCCGGAGCCTATCTGCTAACTTAGTTGGCTTGATGAGTCATTAAATAAAATCACTAAGCAAGAAACTAGGTAATGTCTGAATGTCTCCATGTCCATAGAAAGAAGAGGAATAAGGAAGTAAGTGAAAGATGATTATTTTATGGGATGAATCATGTGAAGTGAATACAATGGCTTCCAAAGTTTAGCTATTTCTTTTGAAATGATTAGGTGAGATTGAATAATCTGTAAACAGATAATAACTCATCTGTAATACAAATGGACAATGGAAGATAGTGTTTAGATATGTGCTTTTGTTTTTTGCAAGTGTTGCATAATTTGTGAAATTTCAAGGAATTAATAGAAAAATTAACATTTTGTGAAATGAGTAAATAGGTAATTTTATTTTTACTCTAAACAAGGAGTTGTGTTTGGTTGATATAAAACAGAGTATCCAAACATTACAAACTGATTATCGTGATTTTAAGTCAGTAATTATCATATCATCACTTTCAAAACACTCCTTTATACATCTTTATCTTTACTTGCTGGAAGGTATAACCGTATGCCATACAAATGCTGAATTATTGTTGTATATTTGTTTATTTTGCAGGAGGTATCGTGAATAACACACTTAGACCCACAATCCCAAGCGATTGTGATCCTGAGTGGAGAAGACTAATGGAGCTATGTTGGTCCCATGATCCTGCGGTGAGGCAGTCATTCACTGAGATAACTAATCAATTACGCGTAATGTCTGCTGCCTGCCAAAGTAAAGGGCACGCTCACAAGGCCACTTAGAATGCTTTTCTACTGTCTGTCACTCTTTGAATGGTCATATATACAAACATGGTACACTTTATCATGCATTAACCCACATTATTATTACTATATTGTTATTGTATTGTTTCCAATTAAGAAGAATATTAATAACATACATGTCAAGTTGACAAATTTATTTGTAAAATCATTGCACAGCTTGTTTGGATCCATGCATTTTTTAACCTTACAGTATCTTATCTGCAATCTGCTTGACTTAAGAGTAAAAAAGAAGGGCGCCCGTGATTCATTTTCCCTTTACTTCTCCATCTAGTTTTCTAGACTTTATTCCTATAACCATAAATAGAATTTGATGAAGAAAGAGTTATTTATGGATGACCAACTTGCTTCCTTCACCATAACAAAAATCACCATAACAAACCCAACTACTTTCCCGCCATTTCTCCATTAACAAAAATCACCATAATTCCTTAATTTCTTCTTCATTTCTTAACATCTTCTAAATTTGAATACACCATTCATTTCATCTCATTATTGCGCATCTAATGATGCTAGTTGATTAGATTTTCGTTAAGATTTGAGGAAACCCCCAAATTGTTGATTTTGGCGCCAAAATTAAAATTGAAGATAAACCTCAGTAGTATACATTTCTTTGATTTTAGTTCATTTTTTTAAGAATATTAAGTGCTATGTCGACTAATAATAGGAAAAATTTAAAAAGAAATATCCGTAGGCCTAACAGGTATGCGAATACTGATTGTGATCTGAATACTAAGAAGAAGAATATTGATGATAAGGTTGACAATGAACGAGATGATACTGAGTCTAGGCGTGAAAGTGATTGATCAGGGGGAAAGGATAAAAGTGGGGAAAAAGTTAGTATTGAGAATGAGGGTGTTGAGAAAGTGAATGATGATGGAGCACTGAATGGGGAAGAATCAGGCAATAAGAGTGTTACTGGTGTTGATGTGGCAGAGCAATGTAAGTCTCCTGTTGCAACTAAAAATGATTCTGTGAATTCAATCAATAATGATAGTGTTGATGAGTCTATTGCTTTAAACACTGATTCTGTTAATGTCAATAAGTCAAGTAAAAACACCGTCAGCTATGCTGATAAGCTAAATGGTAATAAGGAGTTGTCTGATAATAAGCTGTTCCAAATTCCTACTGTTCTTAATGAAAATTGTCACACCTCGCCAAGGCGGAAACACGAGGCTGTAACTTCATGGATATCATCACAACACATGGCGTCTAAATAGAGAAATACTACAATGCACATAAGTAGAGCAAAGTACAAACACGAAGTATTGTAACAATACCCCAAGATAAACCAACCAAATCAAAATCCAAAGGTATCTTCAATAGAATATGAAAGTACCAAAAGAAAACATAATCTTATCACAAACAAATCCAAATATTGTCAAATTCAAACATAACATAAAGTCTTAATAATGCAACTAAGTCTCGCCTAATTGCTGCTCTCAACATTTGCCTTAGAATGCTCACCTGAAAATGATGCTTAAAACGTCAACATAATGTTGGTGAGATTCATAGGTTTACGACACACACATACACTCTCAAGGCAACCAGTTCACTGTGATCATAAAATATAGCTGGATATACAATTACAGTTATCATATAAGCTAACATGTGCTTCACACAAGATAAGGGCAACCAATGGGACGGAACGTGTCCCCCACTCCAATATAGACATCAATTAGGTCGCATACGCGAGCAATAGGACAAAACATCCTCCCAATTGAGTCTCTGATATGCATGCCTGATAATTCCCGATAATCCACGATAATCACAACATATAACCATCTCATCATAATAACCATCACATCATAATAACCATCACATTATAATAACCATCACATATAGCATACATACGATAACATTATAAGTCCAAGCTTTTAAACCACACATAATCACTGTAACTCAAATCATTTAAGACAAGCATCATTCCCATCCCAAGTTTAAAACAAAGTAAAAAGTATGGGACTATGAACTCACCTTAACTCTGCAGCTTACAACAAATTACAATCACAATCTAAATAACACACAAATAAATTCACATTACACATGGCCAAGCTAAAAGCTATAACCCATGCAATACTCATATGATGGATGTCTAAGGTTCATATGATCCACCATGGATCTCTTAGACTCCATACTAAACACCAACAACCAATAATACTCACTAAATCCCTTGCACTTATAATTCCAGAAAACGCAGAATTTTAAGGTACATTCACCCACATAAAATAATAACCATACAAGCTTAAAAACTCACACCAAAAATTCCCCATGGTCTCTCATAAGCATACAAGCTAATCCCAGAAGCCCATGGTCTAATAACACACACAAATACCCATAACGCCCATAAGAAAATCAAACTTGTCAACTATCCAAATTCGGATCTGAACGCACACCAAAAAGTTTTGATTTTATAAGATAACCTAAAAATTAACTTTCCCAGAAGGGCTAACCTTAATAACACTTTTTCACCCACAACTCAGCATCAAACTTTTACCCAAATTCTGTCCCGGTTTAACAGCTTTGACACCTTATCTCGTAAAAATCAAAAGACTAACTTCCCGACCTCGAAATCAGTCGTGGTTGGACTTTTTGGAAAGCTCTTTCTTTGAACTACAATTTAGAGTTAAAATTCGTAATCTAACTCATTACCATCTATTAACTAACCTCGTATCTTTACAGCTCTAACTTTCTGTCCAAACCCTAACTTGCAAACTAACGTGTTTTACGCTCAATTCGCTTAACCAATCCTCATACCATTATCAATTAATGATCCTAACATGTTTTACATCATAAAATTACAGAAGTTTATAAACCTCAATTCCATCATAATTTATATTACACGAATTATAACAATAAAACATTAATTGAATGAAAACTAGTATCAAAAGTATACCTTACGCTTGATTTTTGGCTTCAAAAACAAAACCTTAATTTTTCTTTTTCTCTTCTCTTGGGGATCAACTAATTATGCAGGAAAAATAGGTTTGGGAGTCTTTATTTCGTATTTATATTATTAGTGGATAATTACCTTAAGTTAGAATTGTAATTGGGCTCAAATTGGGTCTCTTCCCCTCCCTTTTCCCCCTTGGCCGGTCGTCCTACACCCCCTACATACATATTTTTATTTTTTTTTATTAAATTTATTTATTACACTCAAAACCTCATACTTTTCATATTTTATGTATTCCCATATCGAAACCTAACGTCTTTCGCGATAAACCTTAAATTTACGACAAACCGGAAAATAATCATTTTCAAAACAAACTTTCCAAAAATAGAATCTCACACACTCTATAAACATATCCAATGAAAACAACCTTCTCGTAACTTACCAATGCTCAAATACTTGAACGAACTCTCGTTACACAAAATCGCAAAACACCAAAACTACACAATTCACTTCTACACCACAAAGATGCTCAAAATAACCTTACACGCAAAGGGATTTAGTGCCACACTCCTACTAATTCATAACTATACCATATATATCTCACACATATACCACATAAAACACTTAATTCACACCAAGCAAAGTTAAACAACTAGAGACTATTAGTCAAACTAACCTGTAAAAATCATACTTGTCACAAAAATGGTCAGGAATTTGTGATTTTTGATGAGGAAATTGTCAATGAAGGTAGTAAAAAGTGGGAACTGTCTGCTTGTGGGTATTTTGTGGGGTATAAGATGACTATACAAGAGTTGAGTTTTCATTTGTTCAAAATGTGGAGCAAATTTGGGCTTAAACAGATCCTGAATATTGGTAATGGTACTTTTGTGTTCAAGTTTAATAATGCTCAGGGGTTACAAACAGTGATTGAAAGTGGTCCTTGGATTGTGAATGATAAACCTATGTTGGTTCAAAAATGGAACACTAGTATCAACCTTGACAAATCTGAACCAGAAACACTCCCTATATGGATCAAATTGCCAATCTCCCTTTGGAAGCTTGGAGCACAAAAGGTTTAAGTGCTTTATCTAGCAAAGTTGGTAAACCCTTGATAATGGATGCTATGACTACTAGAATGTGTACACAAGGTGTGGGTAGGCTTGGTTTTGCTAGGGTGTTAGTTGAGGCAAATGCTAGTAAAGGGCTGGATGATTCTATTGATGTAGTGTAAAAAAATAGGGAAGATGGTAATCAGTTTGTGAAAAAAGTGCAAGTTACTTATGATTGGAAGCCTCCAGTGTGCTCTTACTGTAAAGTTTTTGGTCATTCTTTTGAGAAATGTTTGAAAAGAGACAGAACAGGGGAGCAAGTGGTTGAGAATCAGAAGGATGATGAAGGTTTTGTTCAAAACAACAATAGAAAAACTAATCAGAACAAGGACAAGAAGCAAATGCCACAAGTTAAGCCTAAGGAGAAAGTTGCAGCTCCTCAAAAAGTCTACAAACAAGTTGAAAAGCCAAATGACAGTATGCCAAATGGAGTAAATGAGCAAGTCAAAGCAACTCAAACCAATCAAAGGAAGACATGGAATGTAGATAAGGAGATTGTTCAAGCAGTAAGGGTCACAGCTAATAGGTATTCAGCATTGGAAAGTCTAGATGAAGAACAAGGTGTGAATCATGGTAATGGGAATAAGCAAAACTTAAGTGAAAAAGATAAAGAAACAGTGAATGATTGTGTTTCAAGGAAATTTCAGCCTTCTTGTTATGTAACTGAGAAATGGAGCCATCAAATGAGAAGATATTTCAAAGATTGTTGGGAAGAAAAGTATGGTAAGGATGACAATTATGGTAATGTTATATTGAATGAGAAGGAAGTGTATGTTGACAAGTAAGGAATGGCCAGTTTTATGAATGCTAATGAGGTTTCTGGAAGGGGCAGTGATCTGTTTACTAACTCTTAATGAATGATCTCAAGATAGCTGCATGGAACATTAGAGGTCTAGGTACAACCTCTAAGCAAACTGAGGTGAGGGATTTAATTTGGAATGAGAAAATTAGTATCTGTGCTATTTTGGAAACTCACATGAAGAAGAATAGAATTGTCAAAGTATGTGCTAATGTTTTTGGAAATTGGCAATGGCAGAGTAACGTTCAATTAAGTATAAAGGGTTGTAGAATTGCTGTAGGTTGGGATGGTAGTAATGTAAGATGTTCACTTGTACATGCTACATCTCAAGCTATGTTGTATTTGGTTGAAGTTCTTAGTACACAACAAGTGTTGTATTGCACTTTCATCTATGCTGCAAATAAAGGGAAGGAGAGAAGGGAGCTTTGGCAAGATCTTGGCTTGTTTAATAAAATTGTGGGAAAGGTTCCATGGGCTCTTATGGGTGATGTGAATGTTTGCTTAAACCTTAATGATCATTCTGAAGGAATTTAACATTCTACTCAGGATATGATTGAATTTCAGGATTGTATAAATGAGATTGAGATGGGGATGTTAATAGTTCAGGATTACAGTTTACTTGGACCAAAAGCCTGCTCAACCCTGACAACACTGTTTTGAAGAAGATTGATAGATTTATGGGCAACTACAACTTGCTGTCTCAGTATAATAATGCTAATGCAGTATTCTTGCCTTATGGTATCTCTGATCATAGTCCTGCAATCCTTATTATTCCTCAAGTCATGATTAGAAAGAATAAATCTTTTAGATTTGCAAATTATGTGGCTGATAAGTCAGAATTCCAAGATTTGATGGCTGAGAAGTGGAGCACTGATTTTCAAGGGCATGTTATGTACATGCTTGTTAAAAAACTAAAAACTCTCAAACCTTTTCTCAACAAGCTTAACTAGAAAAATGGAAACTTATTTGATAGAGTGATTGACCAAAAAATAAGCTCTTTGATGTGCAGATAAAAATTGATCTTGATCCAGTTAATAGAAGTCTCAGAGCTGAAGAATGTGAACTTTTAAAGGAGTATAAAATTGTTGTGTCAGATGAAGAGAAGCTTTTAAGACAAAAAGCAAAAGTTACATGGCTTAATGAAGGAGATAAAAACTCTGCTTATTTCATAAAGTCTTAAAAGGAAGAGCAAATAAAAGTAGAATCATGACAATATGTGGTGAAGATGGAACAAGGTATGAGTACAAGGATGTGGCAGATCAGTTTGTGAAGCATTTTGAAGGTTTCTTGGGAATTAACCCTGATGTGAGCAAATTATGTGATGAAGATGATTGTCTCTTTGCTAAAAAAGTTCCTGAGGATGAAGCTGTTCTTATGCTTAGAGAGGTTATTGATCTTGAGATTAAAGTGGCTCTATTAGATATTGGTGATGACAAAGCTCCAGGGCCAGATGGCTTTACTTCCAAATTCTTCAAAAAGGCCTGGAATATAGTTAAGGAAGAGTTCTGTGATGCATTCAACAGTTTTTTTTGTGTCAGGGAAGCTTCTTGGGGAAGTCAATGCCACTCTCATTGCTCTGGTACCTAAATCTAATACTCCTCAAAAAGTGTCAGACTTCAAACCTATTGCATGTTGTAATGTCATTTACAAATGCATTAGCAAGATACTCACTAACAGGATAAAAAATGCTTTAAGTCATGTGGTGGAAGAGAATCAGAGTGCTTTTATTCCAGGAAGAGCAATTACTGATAACATCTTATTAACTCAAGAACTTCTCAAAGGTTATAACTGCATTAATGGTCCTAAAAGGGTGGCATTTAAGATTGACATTTAAAAAGCATATGACACTGTTAATTGGAAATTTATTGAAGTTATCATGTTGAAGTTTGGCTTTCCTAAACAAATGGTTAACTGGATTCTTACATGTATCACAACTGCTAAGTTTACTATTTGTGTCAATGGAGAAAGGTATGGATATTTCAATGGAGGCAGAGGATTGAGACAAGGTGACCCAATGTCACCTTACATTTTCACTTTGGTAATGGAAATGTTAAACTTGATTGTGAAGGATGAAATAAGGTAGAACAAGAACTTTAAGTACCACTTTGGTTGCAGACAGTTAAAGATTACACATCTTTGTTTTGCTGATGACTTAATAATGTTGTGCCATGGTGGAATGGAGTCAGTTTGTACCCTCAAGAAGGCTCTTAACAAGTTTAGTTTTGTGTCTAGTTTACATCCTAATTTGGGTAAGTGTACTATGTTCTGTGGTAGTCTTGATGAGGAAACCATTAAAGCTATAAGTGATATTATGCCATTCAAAGAAGGTAAGCTTCCAGTCAGATATCTAGGTGTGCCATTGGTGACTAAGAAAATTAGAGTTGCTGATTGTAAACAGTTAGTGGACAAAGTTCAAAAGATGCTAAATGATTGGAAGAACAAGAGCTTGTCCTATGCAGGTAGAGCTCAATTAATTGCATCTGTACTATCTTTAATGCAATTATATTGGGGGTCTGTATTCTTACTTCCTAAATCAGTGATTAATGAAATTGAGGCTTTGTTCAAAAGATTTCTATGGAACAGTGGGGATAGTTGTAAAGGTAAGGTGAGAGTTGCTTGGAAGGATGTATGTAGGCCAAAGGATCAAGGAGGATTGGGTTTCAAGTCACTTGAATTATGGAACAGAACATTACTCTCTAAACACCTTTGGAATGTGGCTTCTAGAAAAGAGTCTCTATGGGTCAAGAGGATTAATGTGGTAAAACTTAAAAACAGGAGTGTTTGGTATGTGGCTTCTGAAAAGAATGATAGTAGGTTTTGGAAATGTATCCTAAATCTAAGAGACTGGGTTGGCAAACATATGAGATTTAAGAATGGGGATGGTAAAACAATCAATGTGTGGCATGATAAGTGGACAAGTGAAGTTTCTTTATCCTCTTTCATAAGCAAGAAAGAAATATTCTATGCTGGTTTCAAAGATGATACTAAGCTAGCAGAAGTGATTGAGAATAATAGATGGTTATGGCCAGTGCAGTGGTTTGTCAAGTTTCCTCAAATATGTAATATTGCTATCCTCGTGCTGAATAATTGTCCTGACAAAGCAATATGGGTGGATAAGAAGGGAAGTGAAAAGAAATTCTCTATCAGTAATGTTTGGAAGGATGTTAGGGAAGATGCTAATCAAGTATGCTGGAAAACTCTTGTTTGGTACACACACTATGTGCCAAAACATGCATTTATTTTATGGATGGCTACTAGGCAAAAACTAAATACTCAAGATAGGCTACAAAAATGGTACCCTAACAGATTGTATGAATGTAGTCTATGTGGAAAAGAGGCAGACTCACATGATCACTTGTTTTTTAATTGTGAGTATGCAAAGCAAATTTGGAAGTTAGTTTGTAAGATTGCTAAAATTCAGTCTGAGGATAACACATGGGAAGGTCTAATTGGCAAGTTAAGTTCTGAGACTAGTGGAAGAGGTATTTGGGAGATCATCAAAAAGCTTTGTACTGCTGCTACAGTGTTGGGAATTCTGCTGAAGAAGAATTCTGCTTATGGAGATACTACTGATAGAGATCTACTGACAGGTTCCTGCTGAAGCTATAGATGGTTTCTGCTGATGACATGGTTCCTGCGGAAGACTTGTTTCTACGGATATAGTGAATCAGTATATTTATTATTAGTTTGTTAGGATATGCATGAGCTATTTTAGGTAGTGATATGCATTGATCTTTTATTTATTATTGTATTAGGGTTCCTTGTGTATAAAAGGAACAGTAGGCTTTAGTATTGAGTACGCTTCTCCAAACAGTTCTCATCAAAAGAAAAACACCTTTAGTGTGTGTGATATAGATCCATAGAGGATCATTTATATTGTTAGTGAAGAACCTTGTTCATAACTTTGATTGTGTTCTTATTATTATTCCGTTGTGCATTCAATCATTGTTTTTATATACTAGATCGAGCCAAAACGATTATCTACAATTGGTATCAGAGCCCAGGGGCTCGTGTAATCTAGGGTTTATCAAGGTTTTTGTGGTCGAATAAAGGAGCAGTTTTGTATAAGATTTTATGATCGGTTGTTTGAAGAGTTTGGCGAAAAAAAAAAGGTACCAAAAGGTTATACGTCAAATTAATAATTCCTATTCGAATATCATTTTTCAATTAATTTGTCTTCAACCGTATTACCTTGTACTAAATTCATTGTCTGGCGCATATTATTGGTTGAGGTTTCATAACTTTGCCGGTTGCAAATTTAATATCAACCTCGTATGTCATAAATTATTTGTGGCGCTGGATATTAAAATTTGTTTTATTCGAATTGGTTAATACTGCTCACTGAGGTTGATTATAATTTCGAAGGTAAGAGTACTTCATTAAAGGTCTATTTCTTGAAGAAAAAGTCAATCGGTATTGGGATTATTGATAATATGCGTGGGGGGCTGAATTAATCACGTGAATCATCAATCTCGTACAATTAATTGTGTTTGTCGTGCTTTGTATTTCAGTGATTCTATTAATTTTAGTCGATGTGTGGGGTTATAGATTATTGGTGCCTACCTTATTTGACCATTCAGTAATTCATTCTTTATTCGATTGACTATTTTGGTATTCATTATTCATTGTGCTTGTCGGTTTGTGGGGTTAGTATATTACAGAATTTTTATAGCTGGTTTGTCATTGATGCATATGAGATCAGTGGTGATTGGTTGATATCGGGTACTCGGTTTGTCATCTAGCTGATTGGTGATATTAATTTGGGGATCTGTCGTCTATTTATCACTCGTATTTTACATAGAATAAACTGGTGGTGCGTTTCTTAATTCGTTTTGGTGATTTATTGATTTAAAATCGTGGGTCACAGAAACCTCGTACCATTCAATTCTTGGGCTGATGCAATTTTTTAAGTTCTGTCGTCTTTAGGAAGTAAATGAGATAATGGGTCGGTTGGTGCTATAAAGTGATAATATTGCTTTGTCGTTTTGTTCGATTATTGATTGGGGTTTGCAAGTGAATCTGGTAGTCCTATTATTATTCACCTCGTAGGCCAGTCAGGTTGATCACGTGTGGGGTTAATTAGTTCGATATAATATTTTGCAAAAGGTTATTGTGTGTTGCTGCTGGTCCAAGAAAGTTACTACTAGAGTATATTGTCGCTTACTGCTGATAAACTTAATTGTTGCTGCTGTACATTATTTTGTTACTACTGCTCTGATTCTGCTGAAGCGTTCTTTCATTCCTGCTGATCGTTGCTGCTGTTTATTAAAAAAAATGGCAGAATCTGATAATAAAAGGGATGATGCGATGTTTCCGTATTTGATGGATTATGAGTACGAGGTCTGGGCTAAGAAGATGGAACACTGGATCACGAACAATGATATGAATATCTGGAAGGTGATTCAAAATGGCAACAGCTTGAAAAGGACTGGAAGCGATCCCGATGGAAATCTCTTTTATCTCCCTCCAACGACTGCGGATGAACACATTGTTGTCCAAAGGGAATCAAAGGCAAGAACTACCTTGCTTAAATCTATTCCTTTTGATCATGTAGCAGCTTTCAATTATATGGATGATGCAAGTGCTATATGGGAGGCAATCAAAGCAAGGTATGGAGGAAAGGCTGAATCCAAGCAGATGAGCAAGGAAGCTTGTACTATAGGTGATACTGCAGAATTTGCCTTCATGGGCATCTCATCTCAGGTACACAATTGTGTCTTTGGTTGTAGTTTGAGATATAATGAGCTTAAAGAACAATATGATGAACTAAAACCTAAATATAATGAGTGTTATAAAGACCTTGAGTCATATAAACATGGTTTAAGGACTTTAGAAAAACAAAAGGTTTGGTTTCAGAAAAATCAGGTTGCCTATGAGGATGAGATAAGAAGTTTAAAACAGGACTTAAAATGTGCTCAAGATGAGTTAATCTATACTAAGAAGGTAAAAGCTAATTTAGAATCTGATAAACAAGTTCTTCAAGAGAAGCTAGATACTGAAATAGCTACACATAATAAGTGGTTAATATCAGGTGATAATTTAGCTAATTGTTTATATGGTAGTCAGGCTGTTAACTCTAGTATAGGTTTAGGTTTTAAAAAGTATGTTGGCTTAGAAGCTAGGAATGACCTAGGTAAATCAACACCAGCAGGCCTAGCTAACTATGTTAAGGAAGGCACTTTACATGCTGTGCCTGGACCTATTAGAGGGGAACACATGCCCATTGACCTCTCCACCACTGTAGACTTTGATGGATCACACCATTTATATGGCAAAAAGTCAAGTGACTTGCCAGACCTTAGTTGCAAAACTAATGACTTTGTCTCTTGTTCTAAAAGTGACAAGTCCTCAGACCTAAAGTCCACTGACTATGCCTCATGTGATTCAAGTGACAAGTCTCATTCACCCAAGTCCAAAGTAGCTGATAATGAACCCAAAACAAAACCAGTTCCTTTTTCTGTTAAACACAATTTTGTTTCTAGTTCTGTTTCTGATAAGTTTGTGTGTAATAAACAAAGTTGTGTTAAGAATAAGTCTTTGAAAAAGAAATCTTGTTTTGTGTGTGGTAGTAAGTCTCATCTCATTAAGGACTGTGATTTTCATGAGAAAAGAATGGGTGTCTGTGCTGACCAACAGAGAACTAGACCAATGTGGACCAATGTTAATGTTATTCCCCCATATTTTCCACAAGCAACACATGTGAAACCAGTTTCTGCTGGTAGACCTTTTCCAGCCGGTTGGAAAAGACATGTTGCTAGACCATTTTACAGACCTACTAGTACTTATTTTCAGAATGGTTTTTGGCCTAGTTATTATGACCCAATGTATATGGGGTAGGGGACAAGATGGGATACTGGTGCTAAGCCCTCAACAGGTTGTTCTTGGACAAATAAAAGGAAAGGTTCATTCTGGGTACCCAAGAACAATAGTCCTTGTCAGGTGCACTGATTGAGGGAAGGCATAAGCCTAAGGGGAGGCTTATTGTTGTATTCTTTGTATTCTAACCATTTTTGCAGCTGTTGGATCCTCATAAGCCTAAGGGGAGGCTTCGTGTTTATGTTGGCACTACATTTTTCTTTGGATTCTGCTGCTGTTTAATGGTATATTTTACATATTTCTTTTTCTTTCTTTCTTTTATTAAAAAAAATGGTAGTTATTAGATTTTTGAACTAACTTTCTGCAGGTTTGTTGTAAAATTACTCTGTTGATGGTTCTCAACTCACCAGATGTGACTTGTGTTCATCAAAGAGTTGGCTAGTCCAAAGGGTACAGTTTTGGTAAAGACATGACAAATCTGTTGATAGCTGTAATAGTTTGCTCAAAACTATTGGGTACTCAACTCACCCATGCTTCACAGCTGAGAGTTGAATGGTTTTCAATTGACCATGGATTTTTCCTTTTGGATTCCAAATAATTGACTAGCCCACAAGGATATGGCTTGTGGTAAAGGCTGTGGAAAACCATATTTAGTAATCAATTCACCAAAGATGATTTATTCAACCTAAGAATTGACTAGTCCTGAGCAAACGGCTACAGGTAAATACATCTCAAATCCGTTTATAGTTGATGATTTACTAAAAATCATATGGTTATCAGTGTACCATAGTTTTCGAACTTAAACATTTGGCTACTCCAGTAGTGATGGCTATTGGTAAAGAGACATCAAATCCATTATTTTCAATGATTCACCTCTTACAGGAGTTAACACACCTGGATGTGATGAGAATAGTATGAAACTAATATGTTTTGATGTACATTATGTCATTTGTTGCTGCAAAGATCTGGAGTTTAAAGTTTGGTCACTCATAGAGATGTGGCTGTTTTGATTCTTTGCTGCTGGTGTTCGAATTCAATCCTCTTATTCAGACGTGTTAAAGATCTATCAAGAATCTTGAACTTAACATAGTCAAATTCAAGATTAGGGGAGGATTGTTGGGAATTCTGCTGAAGAAGAATTCAGCTTATGGAGATACTGCTGATAGAGATCTACTGACAGGTTCCTGCTGAAGCTATAGATGGTTTCTGCTGATGACATGGTTCCTGCGGAAGACTTGTTTCTACGGATATAGTGAATCAGTATATTTATTATTAGTTTGTTAGGATATGCATGAGCTATTTTAGGTAGTGATATGCATTGATCTTTTATTCATTATTGTATTGGGGTTCCTTGTGTATAAAAGGAACAGTAGGCTTTAGTATTGAGTACGCTTCTCCAAACAGTTCTCATCAAAAGAAAAACACCTTTAGTGTATGTGATATAGATCCATAGAGGATCATTTATATTGTTAGTGAAGAACCTTGTTCATAACTTTGATTGTGTTCTTATTATTATTCCGCTGTGCATTCAATCATTGTTTCTATATACTAGATCGAGCCAAAACGATTATCTACATATATATAGTATACCATTTATGGAATGAGAGGAATAGCAGGTTGTTTAATGTTCACAAAAGAAGTGCAGATGATGTCTTCAATGTTATTTGTGGTGATGTCAAAGCTAAGATGTTAGGAATATAAATATTTATATGAAAAGACTCGGTCACCCCGAGTATGGTTTAGCATTAAGTAGCTCGTAGTATTTATCATAATAATATAGAAGTAGTTTAATATCGTAGTTCTCGTGGAGTTGAGTCGGGTCTTTACCCACTGTCAGCTCACTCCACAGCCCGTTTTATGGGGCGTTATTATGTAACTATAAATACCCTCTCCCACCAAAGGAGAGGGTTGGACCTTTCACTTCATCAATCTAATATTCTCTTGTTTCTCTCTCTAGAATAGGCTCCCTCTCATCTCTTTCTCTCTCTAGACTTCTACCATTCTACCATTCGATCCATACTACTATACCATATGTGTTTGTGATTTAGAGTATCTTACAATTGGTATCAAAGTTTGAACACATCAGTTCAAACCTCGTTCTTCAACGACTATGACGTTTGAACACCTCAGTTCAAGCCTCGTTCTTCAACGCTATGACGTTTGAACACTTCAGTTCAAGCCTCGTTCTTCAACGACTATGACGTCTTTTCACATCAGTTCAGGCCTTGCTCTTCAATATAATGGCGTCTGCTGAAAACTCTTCAGGCCCCGTTTCTCAAAGAAAAGAAAGGTATACGCTTCAGTGCGCCTTATCTTTGGAAGAAGAGAAATCTTCTTGTTTATGACCATTTTCATCAACATGCTTCACGTTTTCCCATGTTCGTACAGTCACAAAGTGGATCAAGGTTCATTGGATTATACTTTTGTGTTTCACTTATTCAATCAAAAATTGCAACAAGCATATGCAATTTTTGAGGGGGAGAAGGGAAAGGGTGAATAAACTACATGTTGGATGATGTTTGTAAAATGGTCATTCAGCTCTTGTAAGCACATATTTACTCCCTCTAAGGTTTAACACATTTCAACAAATGGTTTAGGCATATTACAAGCTTCATTGAACTCTTCATTTGCTAAGCCATTGATGAGGAAACAAAAGAGGGGCTGCTTCAAGAGTATCTTAATCATCATCTTCTTCGCAGTAGTTTTTGGTGCTACACACATATTTATGCTGCATCTGATAAATTTCAACCATCACGGAATCTCAACTATGGCAAAAATGTCATTGCATGCCATTTTTGAGGGGGAGAATAAGTGTATGTCCTTCTCCTTTCGACTATGGCAAAAATGTCATTAGCATGCCACTTGTGAGGGGGAGAATAGACGTGTGTTCTTTCTATTCTTTTGTGGGAGGAGAAATGTGTATGTTGGGGTTATAAATCACGAAGGGATCGAGCTTAATTATTCGTGTCGGGGAAATTAGTGTCTACTTCTCTGAAATATTTCGTGGTTTGTTACTCTGTTCTACTTGGTGTTATCATTTAGTACTCCAGTTGATTGATTGATTCAGATAAAGAAGATGGTTAATATCAAGACCCTCAAACGTGATCATGACGTTAAAGTGTTGAATCTATAAAAGGGGATGGTCAGTTTGAGGGGGAGCCGATTCAGAAACTTCACAAGTTATTGAAGAAGCTCTTTACATACGATAACCTAATTGAGGGGGAGCAAACTCAATTAGTCATCATCTCATGACTCCTGAATACTTCAGTTTAGGACTCGTGAGGGTTTATCAACATCTTCTCACTGGCTGATATTATTAGTGATGAAGGGCTTCCAGTTAATGCTTCATGTACACATCATTATGATGATTCCGATTAATCGCAACCATCAGGGGAAAGGAATGTGTACACCAAGGACGCACAACGAGTTCACGTGATCGGGCTTAATGTCTTATGAAACAAATTAAAGATGATCAGTGGTTCAATTTGTTACTTTGGTATTATCATTTCATGTGTACGTCACGGGCTGATTAATCGTAACCATTAGGGGAGAGAAAGGTGTACATCAAGGACGCACAACAGGTTCACGTGACCAGGCTTAATCATTTATTCCGGAGTTGATATCCGCAGAGATGATCAGTGCTTCAAACTGTTACTTTGGTGTTATCGTTTCGATTTGTGTTGGGTACATGGGTACATTATGGGCTGATTTGGTCTATGTAATGTAACTAGAATGCATTTGGTGAGATGAAGATGTTGATATTCTATTCCCAAATGAACAACCTTGAAGAAGGTCGAGTCTACAGTCTGCTCTACATTTTCCGCTGTGTGTTAGAAGACTAAAGACGATATGCATTTAATTATCAAAAGACTTCTTCATATTCAAGGAATTCATCAGAAAGGTTGCCAGTTTGGGGGAGAGCAAGCACTAACTAGGGGAGAGTGAAAAGTCTGTGTTAATCCCTAATTAGATGTACTCACATTGCTCTTCAGCAAGTTGATTCTCACAGGATACATTTGAGCTTATTTTGTTCTTCTCACAAGATTTCAAGTATATGGGCGTAAAATGTGTTGCTGATTTTGAGGTATCAAAACCAGCAAGGGGGAAGGAGACATACATTGGAACGCACAACGAGTACACGTGATGAGCTTTACACTTCTACTTAGTTGAAGTTATTCCAGGAAGACAAATGTCATAACCGCAGAGAAGATCAGTGTTTAACTCGTATCTCTTGATGTATTATTCCAACTACGTGGGGGAAGAGATGTAAGAAACAGTTTCTGATGATAAAAGAGGTACACAATTGATTTTGTGTGTACTTCGGGTTTTTGAGCTTCATACAATGAGACTGATTGCATTATTTCAACTACTTGGGGGAAGTGGTCTCTGGATACTTTTTGGTACGCATTACTTCAGCCTTCAGCGGGAAGAAAGATGAGAAGAACTATTCAAGCGTGAGATGATACGTTGCTGAACTATCAAAGCTTCGCAGTGAGAAGGCTCAATTTCAGAAGATTATTCCAGAGCCTCGAAAGCTTTGGTGGTGGAAGTTTAAGAGATGTTAACTACTGACTTCTACAACGTGCTGAACGATATCCTTATTTAGGTATTCTTGTCAACATTCTCTTAAATTAAATAATATACTTTGTACATATATATAAAACTTCAAAAAGAAAATAAAATCTGAAAAATAGAAAACTCAAAAATATTCTTCTCATGACATGTCTCTCGTATAATCAATATTATGTACATTTCTAGAAATGTCATTCAATAATGGCACGGATTCATACATATGCTTGAGCGAGAGGTTTTCTATCTTTTAAAATAATGTTTTCTAAAACATGTCGTTCCTCAAAAATTTCTTTCAAAATGGCTTGCTATTACTTCAGATAGCAACCCGTCCTTATATATGGGGAAAGCTCGTCACCAAAAATACGGTTGTTCCTCTCACTGGGTGAACTTCACCCGGGCACGGATTACTTTATATCCGTGTTTCTTCGAAATGATGTACGTTTCAGTGCATTATTTCTAGTATAAGAAGAGAAGTCTTCTTTACATCACAAATTCTCTCTCTATGATTCTTCAGGAGATATTTTGCAGTTCACAAGGTGGCAATTGGACTTAAATTTTCACAAATACTTGACGCTCAATGTGATGACTACAGCTCTTTCACTAGAAAACGGGTCATCAATTGAGGGGGAGAGTATTTGTTCAAAATTTCCGCACCTTTCAAAAACTTTGTGCACCATCAGTAGTGTTCAGACACTCTCCCTCTTGGTTTGAGGGGGAGCATCAGTTTGTTTCAGAATCAGTGCATATTAAAATCTGACCACATTTTCTCCCATATTTTCTAAATGTGTTTAAAACAATTGGGATCACAAAATCTCAAAAGATTTGAAAATTTTTATCGGGGGAGAGAATGTGATTTAAATATGAAAATCTGATAAAAATATGATGTTTTAGATATAAGCTCTCCCATATGTGCCAAACTCTTTCGTATAACAATACACATATTAAGGGGGAGCAAAATGGCTTGTGGTGACAAAAGGATTTGGCATTTTATGTGAGCGTGACTCAGACTTAACTAATGAATTGACGAAAACTGTCATGAATCGAAAGGACTTGTCTGAGTAGATTGAACCGTTTCGAGAAACCTTCTGTAAATGATAAGGAAATATTTGTTACGCTTTTAGGGGGTCATTTAAGTCCTAAATCGTGATATTATGATAAAATATTGCCTCAAATCGTTTCTTTTGTCATTTTAGGTACTTTGGACAAGAATTCTAGAAAATGGAGCATTTTGGACGTTTTTGGAGTGAAAAGTGAAGAAAACGACAAAGTCAAGAATCCATGCTGGAAATTGTACCTGACGGCGTCAGAAGTCACTACGTGACGCCGTCACTTGAAGACACAAGAGATGGATACAAGTTTACACTAGACGCTCAAAGGAAGGATTTGTGATGTAGGTCGTCAGGTGTAAAGCTAAAGAGAGACGGCCCAGAAGATTTTACTAAGTGACGACATCAGAAGTGGATCTAGGTGATCCGAGAACCCTAAATGCGGCGATCTGACGGCGTCAGGATCTATAACCTGACGCCGTCAGCCTTGTACTCTATATATAGATTTGGATTTTTCATTCATTAGTGTGGAAATTTTGGTGTGGAACTTTTATGCAACAAACCCTAGCCGAACTTTACAGCTCTTGTAAGGGTTTCAAACCCTTCTTTCACCCATGTTTAATTGAAGATAAGTCTACCTTTTAATCATTCAATATGTCTATGTGCTGTTTAATTATCTTTTATTCTTGTCTTTCTTTTAAAATACTAGCTTAGGTTTTTTAGTGTTTGCTTAGATCTAATGAAACCTAGCTATTAATTATTGATTGTTGGTTTGTTTAATTGTATTGGTTGATTGATTTTGCGTTAGGCTTAAGAAAACTGGCCAACTTCCTATATGGTAATGTGCTTGAATGTCTTAAGAAACGTCTTCTTGGTTGTGTACACCGGAGTTATTGGTTGTTTTTAATGCATAAGTGACTATTGGGGAGGCCATGATTTGATACTGGGTGTCGGTCATAAGAAGAGATAGAAGCTTATAGAGTTGGGGAAATTCGTACACACCCCCACGACTGGTATTAAGGAAAACGACCCTTCATCCAAACAATTATAACAAACCAATTAATTAATAAATCTAAGTAAACACATTTTCTCATTATAAGAAGTCTACCAATTTACTTTTCTTGTTATTTTATTTTATTTGCATTAGTAGTTATTTGGGTTAGTTGGCTAGCAACTAATTCCGCCCACTCTTCCAATACCCGAGATATTTACCTTGCTTTCATAAAAATACAAAAAGAATCATCCCTTACCTTTAGACCTAGTTCACATAGCTTTCAATCCTAACGACAATATTCCCCTAGAGAACGATCAATCCCCCGGTACTTGCCACTCACTATACTACATCGGTCAGGTACACTGCCTAGTGGGGATTGCAAGCTTCTCAAGATCCCTTGAGAAGTAAAACCTTTTGCAAGGTTGCAAAACCACGCATCAGTGAACATGATCAGGACGGGTAATAATTTTATGCTAGTCCAACTAGTGATGTAAACGTGTCTCGAATAGGTCTTGTTCACTGAAGGTGGATCAATTCAAAAATGTGCGAACTCTACCCATCATGTGCAAATTTTAACTTAAAACATATGAGCACATGTTAAGGGGGAGCATTTGAAAATTATAAAACTCTCAAAGTGTTAGCAAAATATGTTTCTTAATCATAAACACTTTGAGAGAATTTTTAATGATTTGGTTAATGGAAACATAGGATAGTCATGAAGTTATAAGGTGGCTAAGGTTAGGAAAAACCGTCCTATGATCCGCCAGAGCCGGAGGGATCTACCCAAGGACAATACCGAATAGTTAGTATTAGAAAGTCCTTAGGTATGATTATGAAAAAAAGAGTAATATGAGAAAGGATAAAGAAGGGGTTTAAGAATTAAAAAGAAAAGTAATGAGAAAGGGTGAAAAGAAATAGCCCTCCATTTGTTCAACCTTAGGGCAGAAACCGGGTTCAATTCATATGCTACTGGTTGTTGCTAAGGCGACATTGGTATTGAAGACAAGACGTCATGGACCCAGTGACGCACTGCACTTAACCTTCTAAGCCACTCAAGTTCTCTCAAAAGAGCTTGTTTCATTCTCACGGGGAACCCTGCATAATCTATCGACTGCTCATTACGAGCTATGTTGATATTCAAACAGGAGACACCGCTCCAGTATCCGACGACCAAATTTATGCACTTATCGAGTCTAGAGCCACGAGATGCATCAAAAGATCTCATAGGAACACGTGCTACTTCTACCCTGGTTGTTCAACATTAAGGACACCAGTGGTATATTTATGAGTCCTACGCAGATCGTAGCAATCTGCCAGAACATTAATGAGGGAAGTTACTAATGTGACTCCCAGTGATTGAATNCATTACGAGCTATGTTGATATTCAAACAGGAGACACCGCTCCAGTATCCGACGACCAAATTTATGCACTTATCGAGTCTAGAGCCACGAGATGCATCAAAAGATCTCATAGGAACACGTGCTACTTCTACCCTGGTTGTTCAACATTAAGGACACCAGTGGTATATTTATGAGTCCTACGCAGATCGTAGCAATCTGCCAGAACATTAATGAGGGAAGTTACTAATGTGACTCCCAGTGATTGAATGGAAATTCCTGCCAGGGTCAACATCAAACAGCCCTGAAAGCAGGTCACTTTGGTAATTCCTTGTGGATTACACTTAGTGATCGTGGCGGTTTCAAAATGGACTACAGTAGTGGAGTGATCTCCAGCAACTCACCTAATCGTTAATCTACTTCGGTAGATCTTGTAAGCTCTTTCGAGGGTATCCAATTTAGGAACGGCCTTGGTAAGGTTTAGAGAAAGTTTTCACACTATGCTGTTAACAATCTCTAAGTCCGAACCTGTAAGTACCGGATGTTTTATTGCTAACTGTCTTATGCAGGAATATCTAGCGATTGTTGCTGATTGCAGAAAAGATGCCGATCCATCACCTCATGCTCACGCTTCATCAACATACTCAATGAAATCATGATAATTGATAAGCCTTCAACAATGCTTCCGCTACTTTGATGCTGACAATCATGATAAAGAAAAGTGTGAGCATGGCGCTACAAAGATCACCACATCACATGGAGACAATGCTAATGAAAGATGACCTGAAGACACACACTGGGTGATGAACTTCAAGAGTACTCTAAGATCATCCAAAACAAACGAACGGTCATCAAATGTCCACTACTGAAGACACAAAGTTTTATGACTCTGAAGAATCAATGTCTACGAGCTACGAAGTTCACTTCATGATTAGAATGCTAGAATTCAATTTGTAATTTCCAGGGTGACCTCCCTTAGGGGGAGATTGTTAGAAATATAAATATTTATATGAAAAGACTCGGTCACCCCGAGTATGGTTTAGCATTAAGTAGCTCGTAGTATTTATCGTAGTAATATAGAAGTAGTTTAATATCGTAGTTCTCGTGGAGTTGAGTTGGGTCTTTACCCACTGTCAGCTCACTACCAAGGGAGAGGGTTGGACCTTTCACTTCATCAATCTAATATTCTCTTGTTTCTCTCTCTAGAAAGGCTCCCTCTCATCTCTTTCTCTCTCTAGACTTCTACCATTCTACCATTCGATCCATACTACTATATCATACGTGTTTGTGATTTAGAGTATCTTACATAAGATGTCAACAATAAAAGTCAAACTTACAACCAATGTCTTGAATGCTGAAAGTATATGGAGTGTCAAGTTTGTTATGAAGAATTGAAGAGTTTGGGCTGATTATCTTCTTGTATATGTGAATTGATGATGCTTGGTTGTCTGATGGTATAGTTTCTGCCTAAAGGGGTGTTTGGATCTCTGGATAACAGTAGCAATTTGTCATAAAAGTTGCTTCTGTTCTTATAATTAGACCATTACAATGTGTGTGATACCTTGTAACTTGGAGTTCTAATTGGTTGGTTGTACCTATGGAAGCATCTTGATCGTTCAATATGGCCTTGGGAGGATATTGGATAATTAAGAATGGCTAATATAGAAGGCTAACTGATAAGAATGTACCATAAAGTAGGGTCCCCATTGTGAAGGATAAATGGTCTTGGAGGATGGTGTATGATGAATGGAATAGAGAGGTGTGTAATATGAACCTTCTTGGTCCATTCAATACACCATCATAGGAGGTAATTGTGGTCATCATGGAGGGTGAGTGTTTCCAAACAGTAGAAGCCTTCCTTTAAGAGGGAAATGTAGGCTGTTTGGAAGAGCCACCCCATGGATGGGTTATGGGTGCCTAGTGATGCCTCTCTTCATCTCTATCTTGTTACTGTGGTGGCAGGTTGAGTAACTTGATAGAATGGAATAGAGGAAATGTAGCTAGATGGTAGGTGCAATAAAGGTGAGATGATGCAGTGGTATAAATGGAAGTTTGAAGGAACTGAAGATTATGATTGGAAGTCTGTTTAGCATGTTGTCTGTGATTAGTTTCATATGATGAAGTTTGGTAGTATTGTCTGTTATTGGATAGTAATGTTGTTGTATGTTCTGTTCTTTTATTAGATTTGGGAGATGTCCAAATCTTGTTCTATTCTTATGTTTGTACATATTTTGGAGTATTAATATAAATATTCTCACCTTTGCACCNCTGAGTTTAGTTCTATCAGATATAGTTTGGTAGTATTGTTTGTTATCGGATAGTCATGTTAGTTGTCTGTTCTGTTTCTTGTATTCTTGTATTAGATTTGGGAGATGTCCACATCTTGTTCTATTCTTATGTTTATACATATTTTAGAGTAATATAAATATTCTCACCCTTGCACCAAAAAAGAAAAAAGAAAAAGAAAAAAAAAACGTACAGTATCTTATAGAGATATACATCTCAAATCAGGTTGCTCATAAGCATAAACCGGTTGGTTGAAATAAAGTAACACATACTAGAACATGCGCTCCCAGAGGGGGTTGCATCAGTCCAAAATGGATTCTGGTTTAGGGTTGCCCGTCGAAGCAACATTTTTGATTTACTTTTACATTACAAACTATTAAGAATCATTGTCATTTATCCGAAACATTTGTGCTATAAAATTTCTTATCTATTAACAAATTCTGACCCATAGATATAGATAACCCTTGATGTGGCTATTTCCTTTGTGTTCCTTAGTTCATCGCAAGTTTTTTTTTTTTTCTTTTTTTTTTTTTTTTTTTTAAATATTAAAAAAGGATTTACATAGTGGTAGAAGGCAAACGAGCAACAAGTTGCGCCGCAAGCCCTTTATAGATTATAATGTATAATGTAGTCAATTGGGAAGTGGAAATATTCTTATTCGGACTCGTGCATATTTCCCATTAAACATGCAATATCGAATTAATTTACCACTATATGAGGTACCGGCCTCTTGGATAGATGATGATGAAGATGAGACGAGTTTAAATCAATGGTAAATTAGAGAAACGTTTACAAGAAAGATGTTGAGCTGCCTATATATACACTTCGTTTTGTTGAAATCAACAGCATATTTGTAAAATGACTAAAATCATTAGGCTCAGCTTGTTGCTCACATTTTTCAACATAAATCCGTTGGTGAAATTTTACAGAAAAAAATTATGAAAAACTTATAAGAGTTGATAAAAGTGGTCATTAAAGTTAAGTAACAGATATTTAGAAAAATAAAAATCAATGTTAAAAAGAACAAAATGATAAAAGTTGAGGATTAGATAAATTATTACAAACTTTATAACATAATTAACTCTAGGTATTTAATAAATTATCATTAATACGGCCGTCAAATAAGCATGAAAAACAGGACCATTCGTACAACGTTGTTCAAATAAACCTGTCGACTAAAGGTAACTGATTCTCCACAATTTTCAGTTTATGTTCACTATTTTTTGTGTTATCGATTGTTTACTATGTAGTATTCAGTAATACACCATGTATATGCAATGCGTTAAGGATAAACATGATCACAATTTTTTTTTTTGTTACGTTTGCATGTTATCGCAATCATAAGATAATCTCCTCCAAAGCTTGTGTTGTTATGCATGACTTATATGTTTCACAGGTTGTGAGGGGGTTTCCAGGATCGAATGATCCAACAACATCATGCCAACATTACTCAAGAATCATGATAAAGAAACAAGAGAAAGTGGGTTGAACCCTTCTATAATCTGATATAAATAAACTGAAAAGGGTTAACTTTGATTACAGAAGTTTATCCCTATATATACAAAACTAAACGATACTTATGAAGGGTCGTGTTGGTATACTGGTACCGTTTCATGAACCAACACACCCTTTGAAACCTAAACTAAATAACTGGTACAAACTAACGTCCTGATTAGGCCCATAATTAACAGACTAAGACTTTTCTAAGTGGGCTTTTATGTTGCAGTAAAACTAAACTATATATACAAAGATTAATTAGATTACTTCCAACATTATATTAATTTCAGGTTTTCAACTGAGCTAAAAAAAATTTGATGCTTAACTGCTTAAGTATGAAATATACTTCTAGATAATATAATACGTACGTGTTTTTCTTTCAATATGATGAGCCTCACATTCATACAGGGCATGTTGTTCCTTAGTGTGTCTTGAGTCTTTGACAGCTTTTATATTAAATGATCATCATCTGTTGAAAAAGATTTTGCATGATATAGACATATAGTGATTGGGTGTATTTGTATTACTTAAGGGTTGTGAGGCTGAATTTCCATGGAGGGTATTAAAGCTGCCGGAGCAGCAACTCTGGATCAATGGAGGCAGTTGCGTAGGCTTCACCGGATATACCTAGATAAAACAGTCCTATATGTACGTAATAGGTGGCTTGGAACAGCAACCTTAGCATTTATTCTTGTACTGCGTGTTATTCACCTTCAAAGGGGCTACTTTATTATCTATTTGCTGGGGTCTTTCAGCATCGTATCATTGCGCTCTTTTTTATCACCATTGGTTGATCTTGACGTTAATGCTAGTCCGTTGCTACCTATCAACGGCTCGGATGAGTTCAGGCCATTCATTCGGCAACTTTCTGAATTTACTTTCTGGTAATTATTCTACACTTCCCCACCCATTAATTGGCAGTTTACCTCCGGCCCTATTTTTTTTTTTTTTTTTTTTTTTTTAATTAAATCCTAATTGTTGTTAACGGTTCTTCTTGTTAGTGGGGATGCTTTCTTATGTAATATATATGTACTGTTGCATCAAGTTCTTGTAGAACAAGTTTTCTAATTAATGTTATAATGGTTTATACATAAAAGGTATAACGTTACGAAGGCCTTCATTATTATATCAATTCTGATGACCTTCTTCGAGATATTCCTTTTTCCCTTCTTGAATGGGCCTATAATAATTGTTTGCTTGTTCGTCATGTTCTCCATGACAATGAGCCGTACTATCGCATATTTGAAGGAATACAAATATGTGCCGTTCAGCATTGGTAAACAGGTGAGTAAATCATTCCATTTTCTTGCTGTGATGAGGTTGTTTTGGGGATGAAGTTTATTAAATTGGTGTTTTAACAGAAATACGGCGGTAAGATCTGGTCTTCATCAGGCAGCAGTGATGGTGTATCTTTGGCAGATTGAAGGGTGGTTTTTCCTTTTCCTTTTATATTGTAAATGAAGCTGTTGAGGTTATGCGATTGTTATTGGATGTCAAACATATACTAGTTCACTTTTTTTTGTTTATTTTAGTTTCACGTTGTAGTTTGTATGTATTGCTAAAAAACAGTTTTTCATAATTTATTCAACGAATATTATTTTCCAGCTTAAGAACTAGGTTTTTTGTTATTATATGATTATGAAGTGTTAGTTTATGTTAATAATGATGATGTTATTTGAAGCTCTTTGTTAATCATCGCAGTAGGTCGAAATTTTGGTTCGGTGAATATGGGTACGTAACTCCTTATGATGTGTGTTGTTTTGAACTGAGTGGTTTATTCTTGTTAACGTTTTTTTATAGAACGGCGATTCTTGTTAACGTTATCTGTAGTTATGCTGTGATTTTCGGTGTTTAGACTTGGTTCTTTGTCAATTTTAAGCTGTGTAAATAGAAAGCAAAGTTTAAGTTATTACCTACACCTGTTGTTTTTCCTTATGAGTCGTGTTATAAGTTATATTGTTTAGAGATATTAACTGTTTTCTCCACTCTGTTAGAGTGTGCTAGAGAATCAGAAGTGTATTGTGTTATGATGAGCACATGCACCAGCTATTTCCTATTGCTTTAGGACTGTGTTTGTTTTCAAAGTTCTTACAGAGTATTATTTCTTTTAATAGTGCAAAAGATAAGTACTACTAGTTCTAGAGAAGTAGTCAGCGACTGTTCTCATCATAGCACAATATTCTTCTCTGGGGATACTCTAACATAGTGAAAACAACGGACATCTCAGAAGGGTAGAGTCTATAACATAACAAAAAGCAAATACGGTGGTGTAACGAATATCAAAACAACACACATCATGGCGCTATGTCCTTTTCACTCTAGTCACACAAGGCTGGGCTCTTTTGTTCTTTCTGAGGCGAGGCACATTCATAAGACAGCACCAGTGCGCTGCGTTGCCAGTTGCCATGTGGGCTTAGGCACGCCTAAGCAATAATGTAGGGTTTGAAAGATTTTTTCCCTTGAATGTCTATGGGCTGTTTGGAAAAGACTCCGTATGGTTAGATATGGGGAGAGGCCAAGTGGTTAGAAGAATCTGCTTACATTCCTAAAACAATGTATTTTGAAGCTCTTTCTGACCTCTGTTTTGAATACTTTATTTACCCCTCTATATGATTTTAGTACTGAAGGAATTGTAGCTAAACAAACAGCACATTTGCCTATCCCTTAAACGCATTTGCCTTTCAAGTTCATTGGAATGGCTATCACATCCTTTTATAAAAGATGTAGCATCCAAGATAAGTAAATAACATGAACAATAATCTAAATACTAAAGTAGGAACTATGATAAATATGGTGCAGTTACAGCATCAAAGTGATTCTTACTGTTTTCTATAGCATAGACCCTCAAATTAAGGTGAGAATGACTCGCCTGCCATTATTAAGGAAATAATGAATCTTTAATAGTTAATACATAAAAATGTAAAGTAATATGAAATTTGTCCATAGAAAAAAATGTGGCGGGAGCTGGCGTTACTAAGCGGAGGAGGTAGGTTGCCAAGCGGCAGCAAGCATTATCGGTCTTCCTTTCCAACCAAGCAATGCATACCCTTTCTGATCACTTCCAACTGTATATCCATCACCACACCTTAAACCTTTCATCACATTCGCTTGCCGGTCCTTATTTCCAACCACTACCTGAAACCCCGCTCGTCCCAATTGCCGCCTCCATTGATCTGCCCTCTCGTGCCTCTCAACTCTCTCTGGTCCCTCATATGCCACTATGTTCCGTATTTCTTCTGCAAAGTGGTTTCTTTCTATCTTTAGTCTTTCCATACTGTTTCTTCCCATGCAAGCCTCTAGTGAATCAAATATAGCCGAATAGTAATGCAGTGACTCTAGAAACCTTCCCAAAAAGAAGGGACCGTTATGGTTAGCATCTTGTTCCACTACCGTTAGTAGCGTTGGCCCCAACTTTTTAATCGACTGGAGTATTGTTTTTAAAGAGCCTCTACTTTCCTTCACGTATGTATGCAAGTGAAGTATACTGTTTACAAACAGTGTTTCATCTTCTTTCAAATGTAGGTTTTCTTTTGTTAACATTTCTGCAGTTGCTGGACCGGCGATCAGGCGGAACTCTAATCTAATTCCAAGTGAATTAGCTTCAGCCGCAACAGTATCCATGCTGGATTCTAGCTCTGTCATATCTCCGTGATCTCCTAGAATCCCGGTGATCCGGATGAATTTTGATGGGACCTCTTGATTGGACGTGGAAGCTAGTGTTTTTATAAGGGAAGGCCACTGTAAAGTGTGTTCCATTCCTAAGTCGATAATGTGCAAACGGTCTTTCTTGCG
Organism: Artemisia annua; assembly: GCA_014162995.1. Lineage (NCBI taxonomy): Eukaryota > Viridiplantae > Streptophyta > Magnoliopsida > Asterales > Asteraceae > Artemisia > Artemisia annua. Next base: position 18,341 of record LBNU01018660.1, on the reverse strand, counting down.
GCATGCTTGTACTATGGCGTCATTTGCTGACATGAAGCCGAATTCTATGTATGGTGTGTTTTGGTGAAGTAAATGAAAAGCTTCGATTTTTTCTTCCCTGGTGACATCTGTTGGAAGCATTACTCCTCCCCAAATGGTACCATTTGCATTCATGTTTGTCTGTAAAAGGGATAACCTTGATTTTAATCCGGTGGCGAAACAATAAGACACTCTTTGTAAAGAATCACCTAACAGGTTGGCTGAGTACCAAATTTTTGAGAGAAGTGTTTCGGCTAATTGTGTGTCTCGGCAACCCACTGCCTCTGCACATGCTAATAGCAAGTGGACTAACTGAAGCCCATCATCAACACCATTTTCCATTGTATGATCCTGATCCTGATCATCAGTTTGGATCATCATGGGAACATCTGTGGTTTCATCAGGCATCAAGAAAGTGTCGGGGTCAAGGTCAAAGTCAATATCAACGAACGGGTCAAATGGCTGCATTTGGTTCTCTTCAGGTGAAGATAACCAGTCGCCACTAGTATTACCATTGTACTGATCAATGTTAAAGAAATTGTCAACAAATTGGTACTCTTCCATATCAGGAGGATAAACTTGATCATCAAACTGTTGCACAAGCTCCCATGACGTGTGATCATCTGACAGGTATTGGTGTTGTTCCTCAACACGGGCAGCCTGTGAAAACTTGCGAATTGGTAAGTGTTGATTAATGTTGTTGTAAGAGAACCCAAAATGATTTATGGGTTCCATAAAGATTGCTTTTTTTGGGTTGGTATATTTGTGAAATAATGTACCTTAAAGTTAGAATTCAAGACTTTAGAAGGTAGTTATCAGATATAAGTTATCAAGGGACTTGGAATTTAATGCAATGGGACAACATATAGAGGCTTATAAATTGAACAAAATCTGCAGGCTGGTGGATATCTTAAATATTGTCAACACCCACCTACATAAAGGTAAGCTAGCTAAAGTTACGGTTAAGGTTAACTATATTAGCACATTTTGTAGCTTGCATTAGTCGAATCCAGTAAAAATCGTGCACTAAAGATTTGATCTTTATCCGACAAAAGACTATTATAATGTCAAATTGTCGTGTTCCTTGTGTCCGTTTGTTCAAGTAATAGAAACCATTGATGTAGCTTTTCGCTTCAGACCATTTGATATTTCCATTTCGTGGGTTAGTTTCATTTTTGTCAAACAAGTACTATAACAAAGAATTCAAAAAATTGTTTAACCGAAATCATATAAATGTATCAACAAGTGATATGATGCTGTTTATGAGTCCAACGCTAAGGTTAAAGACTATTAACACTTTCTGTAGGCCAAAATGGTCGAATCTAGTGAAAAGAACATGCATTATAGGTTTGGTCCCTAGCCAAAAAAAATAAGTCGACGTGAAATTTTTGATTTAGAAATTCTCGTGTACCTTTCTTTTTAGATCATTTTCTATTTTCGTTTTTCATGATTTATTTATTTTTTTTTATTTACTTATTTTCGAAATGGGACAATGATTGGAAACGGTTCAACCGAATTTGTATAAATTGATTGGCAGAAGTTTATATAATAAGAAATTAAGAATCCAAGGCTAAGGGAAGGTGCAGCAGGTAGTGACGTAGTGTAATTATGAGCATATAAATATTGAAAGAGATGTGTGATGTGTGATTGTAATAAAGTCATAGCATTGGGTGAGTCGGCCAACAAGCAATGAGACATTATTAGGTGGCCTATGCTTCGGCAAATTAATAATGACAAGCCTTGTTGACTAGTAAACATAGTTTAGTAGAAGGATTTTGATTCTAAATAAGCATCTTAATTCTTAAATATATGTATAATGTTTAACAATCGAGCGAAATTATGTATAATGTTTAACAATCGAGCGAAATTAACTGATAGATATTGGAGTCATTTTAGTGATAACTACAGAAAACCTTGTAAAATCAGCATTGATCGATATAGGTTCCTGACCATTTGGACTTGATAACATGTAGGTGATGACATATTTACCTTGATCACTTATAAGAAAAATCTTGGTAAGAATCTAAATTACCAGAGATACACCAATAACAACTTGTAGATGACATATTTAACTTGATCACTTATGAGAACACTCTTACACATTAACTATACATCTTCCTATAAAATCGAGAATCTTAACAACATAGAGGTGGTTGAGCGATAGCATCTTGGAGCTCTAGGGAGTATAAGACAAAAAATTCTAATAAGGCTTTTACCATTGAAGTGTTATTTGCTGGTGGGATGGTTTCCCCAATGTAGAATGACATTGTCCAATACTCCAATAATATTAAGCTTTGTATATTGTGCTTGTAGTTTTCCTCCATTATCATTCTACTAATTAACTAATGATAAGAAACAAAATGGAAGGTTTGCTAAATTAATGTTTCAACATCAGCCAATGGTAAGATGTGTCCTAGTTTCCAACACCCTCAGCTGGCAACAACACAAACACTTAACTCATTCAAACATGCTTTTAACTCCAAAGCTATGATGTGTATGCAAGCTTAAATCTATCAAGACTTTTGCGCAACTAATCCATTAGTTTCATGAAGCAGATGTGCCTATCGCGTGTCTTGATGATGAAGATATTTTGGACCAATGAATATGTCCATATATTTCATTATCAATATAATTTTTTAATATAAAACTGCTTTTATAAAGTCAGAAATTGCATCATCTACCATAGTATAAAAGAGTTTTAAAAAAATTGAAAATTGCCACTCACTAGTCTACCAACCTAGTTGTTGTAGCAACCACATGCTCAAAGAAATAGTAGTACATTAGACTCATAAATTTGGTACAACCAACCTGACTACAGAAGTTGCCGACAGTTAACTTATGTATCAACAACCAAAAAAAGAAGTTTAAATCATTAATCAGCCTGCAGGCGCAAACCAGAATAAACGGCTTTCCTAAATAGAGGATGAACACTTTCTGTTAGTACTTCCGCCTCTAACTTGTCCATGTGCGGCCATATCTGTTCAATACAATACTTTCATTACTTACAAAAACAGGTGAAACTAGTAATAATGCATTAGCGTTCAAAGCAATTTATAATATCTGATAGGGTTATAAGCAGTTTGATACTCGTACTTTTGTCCAGTTGTCGGGTTCAACCCAAGAAAATTTCTTTGGCATCCTTTTTTTTCCACATTGTTTTCGTCCCTTAACTTTAATTGCCTTATTCAACCATACAAATTTTTTATACGTAACCAGTTTGATCAGTCATTTTTTGATGAGTTGGGAGGAAAAAAAATCATTTCTTCGTTTTCTGCTATCATTAGTGTTGATATAATTAAAAGATAATATTAAATTTATAATTTTAAATAGCCAAAAAGAGTCGAACGACGAAAACTATGTGAAATAAAAGTTGAAGGTGGGTGAAATATATGAGAATTGACCATTTACTATTGAAAACTGTCTTGAGTTGTGCAAAAGATATTTAATACTTTTATTGGAGTCAAGTAAGCTAAATCATGAGAAAGATTAAGAAACACGAAACAAACCTCGGAAGCATATTGCCTTGAAAAAGCTTTGAGATAGCCCAAAGTTGACAAACACCATTGTTCTTTCTCCCCAGTGATATACCTGGTACCAACACTCACACAAATATTAGCAACAGCATGACTGCTGGAAAAAATGCAAGTGGAAGAAATAATAGTTTAGTACCTCTTGGAACCTCCATTTTCTTTATCTGTCTCCATTGCATGTGTGTCTTCTTCATCGACAGCCATTGCTTCTGAATCACCAATTGGCTCCAAGGAATTCTCTCCAAATGTATCATGCAGTCGTTCCATTAAAACATTGGAGAAACTTTTGTAAAGGCAAAGAAACAAGGCCTGCACATGTAACCGTATACTTAGTTTATGACTCTTCATTAATTTGTAGTCACGGGAATAATTTAGACCCATTTAATTACGAATAGTTTAATTTTGGGTTATCTAGTTGGTCAAATGGGTAATTCTTTAAAATATAGTTCTAAAGAAACGGGTAAATTGGGTTAAAACTCTCCCAGGGTACATGTTTAATGCTCAAAGCCTCCTAAATCATGTTATGTAAATAAACTTGATTATGTTTATTACCTTATAGAGAAACTAAAAATGTCAATTAAAAAAAAAAAAAAAAAAAAAAAAAAAAAAAATTGAGTCACAAAACCAGGCGAATACTAAAAATACCCCTTTTGCTTTGTTACCAAGCCCAACTGACCCGTTCATCTTGCCACCTTTACTTGTAGTCGAAGATAAGACTTTCACATGTGATAACAAATTCATCTAGTAACCGGTAAAGATTGTGTTGCACTTCACTCCAAGCATGTGAAGGAACACATAGTAAAAAAAACTGAAGAATACTCCCTTAAATTACAATGTAAGCATGTAACACAATTCTTTTCTTGAATCACAGTAACTGATTATAAATAACTTATAAACTTTGGGGAGAAAACTCGTGCTGGTCAAACCTTTTTGCTTGGTGGAAGTGGCCTTTTAGACACAGTAACTGGTAACCAAAAAATCAATGTTGAAGTGGCCCTTTAGACCCAAGCCCATTTTCAGCGTTACCAAACCCAACCGTTTACTCCCCTGTGCTTTAAACCGTCAAAAACACAAAAAAATAACAAAAATAGTCAATACCTCAGTTTCTTCTACGGCTCGTGCAAGAAGCGCCTCTTTTGACTCTAAAGATTCACGAGTAGATACCTCCTCATCTTTTGTCTTGGTAGCGTCTAGCTTCAGCCGTCTCATTCTAGCAGGATTTTCACCAACAACAGGCTCGCCATCAACAAGCATGAGCTTGGATTCAGCCCCATCCAACGCAGCTTGAGCTTCAGCTGCATGTTTCTCGGCTTTTATAACACTTTTTTTCAATTGAAGAATTTCTTTCCTTAGATCAGAAATACGATTATATGTCTTGTTAATTGCATTCCTCAAAATCTGTTGAAACAATAGAAAAAACCATACCAATAAGCAAAACACACAAATATAGACAAAATATAAAAATTAATTATATACCTCCCATAGACGATCAGTGGTATGAAATAGATCGATGTTTGGCTTTGAAAAGACCCATTTGACAATAGCCAGATTGGATATAAGCCGATAACCCATCATTCGGTCGATTGTTATGGCAGTTGACTGAGCGCTATTTATCCAAAACAAACTAACTTCTGCTATCAGCATAATTTGTGTTTCTTCAGTTGGACAAATTTTGCCAATGACTTGTCCATATCTTTCCAACACGGTAATCAAATGAGTAAAACTCTTTGATCCAATGTCTAGAAGGGTCTGAACAACTACTCTAAGGGCAACATCCAGTCCATTCACGGGGATTACACTTTCTTCTAGCCACATAATAACATCACGTGCAGTTTTTCTTCCTTTCACCATACCATTAAGTTCTGCTGAAAGTGTGTATTCAGTTTTATCTTCATCTTCTGAAGTGTATCTAAAGTCGGGCACACCTTTTGGAGGAAGCAGTTCCTCCAAAGCTGGGGTATTTTCAATGCTCTGTCAAAAGGGAAAAGTCAGGCAAATAAAGTAAATCATTTTCACCATTAGCTAAAAAGGCATCAATACATTCTTGATGATCCAATAAATAAACAAAAAGACTTGATCTTTTTTTATTCTATGTTTATGTTTCATTAATCTTATTATTCGTTTTCTTTTTTTGTTGTTCAAATTTTTTTATGTTTCATACTTTCATTAATAAATATTTGGACTTTATTTTTTCTGCCGTCTTCTTCAAGCATAAACTTCAGTTTTTGGTAATGAAATTATTAACTAAACATACTGTAAATAAATACTTTAATACATTTATACAGTTATTTTTGACGGTGTTAAACTTGTGACATTACTCACCAATCTACTTATGAATAAATGATTCAGAAGTATGTAACTTTATGCGAGTCAAACTTGTAAACAATCAGTTAACATGTCGATTTAAATTTGCCCCCACTTGATTTTTTTCTGGCTACATCCCTGGATGATAATTGGGGTTGAATAACGGGAAAATTTACTGAGGACCCAAACGGGTCAGGTTCGCCTACAACCACTTTTTTTGTACATATCTTAAACAACTTATAATGACTATGAGCTAAATATGTTTGCAAAAGACCATATTACTATAATCAGAGATATTTGTATGATTGCTTATTAAGTTTACCTGCTTCACTTTATCCCAGTAAGATAAACGAACTTCCCTATCCAAAACTTCCTGAACAAATACACGTTGTGGGGCCCATTTTGGAAGCTCCAGGACATAAGCCCATTCTTCCCATGGCCAGATGAACTGAAAGTTTGATCTGCAATAACATCATATATAAGTACAAATGACATATAAATAATAAACATGAGTCAAATAACAAAGTGAACTTACAAATGATGTGAGAACCAAAGAATGAGGCGTGTCCTACACTCCATATCTAACTCACTTATTCTATCAAAAAGGGCGCGAACAGCCCCAGCTACAACTGCAGGAAAGGCTCCTGGAAGAGACTATTAAAACTTTGTGGTTAATATATAATGCATTCGTTATTTGCAATAAAACCTTACAAAAAGAAGTAGACGCAATTATACCTTACAAAGGTCTATTATGACAAGTGTGTAGTATATGGGCTTGAATGGCGGCTGAGGCAATAAAAGAAGCTGGACAAAAAAAACAGCTGTTATTCATGAAACTATACATAAGGATCGATTAAAACAACTTTAGATGATATATTTCACCTGAGAGAAAATTGTTTCAGCCATTAGATATTCATATCTGAAAGGAACTGGTAGACCAACCATGCATGCAGCACATTCCTTTCGACTAGCTTTGCACAAACCAACAAAATATAAGAATAAGAATCACATCCAAAGGAAGCAACTCTCAGAACTAAAATAAGTTACAAACATTCTTGAATGGTGAAATCCAGAGTAAAAAAGAAATTAAAAATTCGATAAGTTACACACCATCCGTTCAAGAAAAATAGCACATCCAATAAGTACTCTTCCACCACAAAACGGTCTATAGGTTGTATATCCTGCCACAATAATAGTTATGTAAAGAATCGACACAAACACTGATAATATGCTAGGAGCAGCACAATAACTAAAAAAAATAGTACTTTCATAACAAAACAATATAATCTATAAGCCATTATCTTTTAACTGACTTATGAGAAGGTGTAATCATGATGCTACATTGTGATTTGAATTCACAGGCCCATATACTCCCATAAGTTGCCAAGAACCGTGTTTTGAGGTAATTAAAAAAAGCAAATAAAAGTTAACAATAGTCATGTAAGAATCGCAGAGTATAAAATACCTCGCTTTTGCTCGTAGAAAATATATTAAGCCTTCGTATTCTCTGGGGATATTTTAACTCTGCCTCATGCTTTTGTCTACCAAAGCTGATTCCAGAAAGCTCCCCAGTAGAATCTGGTTGATCAGGACAGCTGATGGGTCCAAAATCATGAGACTTTCCAGCTACTAGTTGTGCTTCGTACAAAAGATGTGGTCTTGGAACTTGATTAATAATAAACAAAAAACAAAATTTCAGAAATCATGAAAGAGTAAATTGATGATTAATATCATGGAAGTTGAAGGGAACATAAGAAATAAATTAAGTGTATAGAAGTACCACTCTCAAGTTTCCAGCTGTTCTTAGAAAGATCTTGAATACGACTCCACATATCTTCCACAAAATCCTATAGAATGTGATTAAAGCGTTAGTGGCACACCAGAGTAAACAAAATTATTAGGAGACCCATACCACAGATGTCAAAAATCATTTGCTGTAAGAAATTATATGAACGATATATGGAGTTCTTTCAAGAAGATGAACATAGAAGCAGATATACAGAAATCTAACAAGAAAAAAGTTTGGATAAGATACCTGTTCAACATGAAGTTTGTCACTTTTGTTGATTTCTTCAAACACAGATAGACCAACATCAGAAACACGTCTTCTGATACTTAAATATGCTTCTATTCCAACCATAACTCTTTCAATCTCTTCCGGAATTTGCTGCACATATTAAATGTTAATTAAAGACACCAATCAAAAAGATTTTGTTGTACCAAGGATGAATTCATCTAGAAATGAAAAGACTTGTAGCAATTGGAAAAAGCTATGACCATAAGTTCTTGATCTTCTAGACTTTTGGAACCCGCTCAAGCATACAAGAGGAAAATTAGGTTTATGTAATGAACATGTGTTAGTTCAAAGATAAGGTGCAAACACTAGTAGTATGATGCAAGATCTTTGCAAATACTCAAGAAATAAAAACGGCTAAGATATTCCCCTTGTGACTTAATCTGGAAACCTATGAACTCGCTAACCATTAGGTTCTTACGGATGATAGACAAAGACATCCCAACTATTTTCCAGTATTTACATGATTACATCTAAACCATCTTTCTCTTATATAAGCATATGTAGAACTCTCTTTTTTATACTTAGCCCTTTTTACAAGCATCAGTTACAATCTACAAGAACAGGTAAAAATAAGGTTCAAGATATATGAATCAGTGCTTCTGTGGAATGAAAATGATTTGCCAATCATGATATCCGCATCTACTGAAAACAGACATTCAATGTGATCATCAAAAACACAGATAATTTGTTTCTTATTCTTTTATCAATATTCCGAAAAACGGCAAGCTGAGCTAGGAGGTCAAGCAAACTTCCAGAGACTCACAACTGATTTTGTATGGTTGTATACACAAAGAAATTGAAAATCTGATACACTATCATTTAGTAAGATTACCCTCCTAGATGACCTTCTCCAATGTTCTTCAGTACATTTACTGAGAAGAGAATTGAAAAAGTAACATTTTAAGTTTTAACTATAAAAGCCCGTTGGCGAGTACAAGTCAAAAAAATATTTTTTTTGATTAATCCAAATGTCAACTTTTACAACACTCTAGTTCAATAATTAGCTGGGAATGTTTTCCAAAACATTAATGGTGCGTTTATTTGGGGGGAAACACCCTTGTTTTCCACAAAATGTTTTGTGGAAAACAAGGAAAATAGAGATTGCGTTCAAATCAGCGTTTTCCAACAAAATGTTTTGCAAAACACAAAATCCCTATTTCCTAACTTAACAAGGAAAATTACAAAACACAAAATCCTTATTTCCTAACTAGAGATAGAAAACAAGAAAAAAAAATTCTCCAGCTAAGCGCACCCTAATTCTTTCCTACCAATTATGTGGTTTAGACAACCTCAGGCGAGAAGCATCATCTAATCTCCAATGTGGCATACAACACTCTGAGTAAAAATGGGATTCATGTTATTCTTGCTAACATGTAATATTTTCTAAATATCCATTAATATTGGTTTTCCAAGCCAAAATGCGAGAAAAATGAAGTAAAAAGTATACCTCGCCAAGTTCGAATCCACCCCAAGGAAGACATGAAAGAATACAGGTTATGTAGAAATCAGCACGAGCTTGCCATGATGTGTTCCCTTTCTCATCATCCACTATAGTTGCAGCAGAAGATAATAATGCTTCAAAAACCACCACTAACGAACTTGGTTGGATGACTTTGCTACACATCTACAATACAAACATGCAAATAAAATTCAGAAATCAAAATGACAATTATATCTATTACATACTGATACTGTTTTCATTCTCCTATCCTAGTTAAAAGACATAACAATAACATACCAAAACAGTTAGGAACCGCAGTGATACACGAATCTTATTGCAATCTCCAGCATCAAGCGCATCCTACAAATAACCAAAAAAAAAATACATATATCACCACAAACCAACCAGCTTAGCAAGATAGTACGGAGTAGTATACTACATACTACTACTTAAAAGCTCGTATGTCAATCTTTGACATACAAACGCAGAAATTTATAAAAGCCAATTGCGTACTCACCTGCAAACTCAATTGAGTATTCTCCAATATTTGTTTGACAAAATCCTCATTTTCCAAGTTCAATAATCCAATCTAAACACCAAAAACAGAAAAAAAATAAATAAATAAATAAATAAATAAATAAATAAAAATAAAAATAAAAATAAAAAATAAAAACAATAAAATCTTACATATGAAACTATCAACAATGATACTATGTTTTTTGGCATAAAATGGTAACGACCGATAGGCCAATTACTAATTACAGTAACGTGCTACCAAAATTATCATAAATAATACTCGACTTTCAAATTTTGTGCAATGATAGTAACTTTATGTGCTATAATCCACTTACATGTTGACACATGTCAACATTTCAACATGTATCTAGTAAAAAGTTAGTGGTATTAGACAAAATTTGAAAGTTGATTACTGGTTTAGATAATTAGTAATCCGCCAATCGTTACGTAACCATTTTACGCAAACAAAGAAAACATGATACAGCACACACAAAAACAGCGACAAACTGTAGGCCAATCTCTAGTTATCTTAACGCCCTACTACTAAAATTATCACTATCAGTAATCACGTTTCAAATTTTGTGCAATAGCAGTAACCTATGTGCAATAATCCAGCTACATGTTGCCATGTCCCGTGTTAACATGTTAACAAATAATTGGCAAACAGGTACTATTATAACGTGATTACTGTTAATGATAATTTTGGTAGTGATAATTAGTAATCCGCCTATCGTTCATCCGTTCACTATAGTATATAACATCGAAACACGCGAAAGCAAGTAAAATAAAACATACCAAAGTCCCATACAACGGAATCTTATGAGGCAATTGCTCAGCACATTGAAGTAAAAACTACACCAAAAAAAACAATAATTATTAGTAACTAGTAACTAGTAACTAACAAACAGTAACTAGTAATTAATTAACAGTAATTAGTGAAATTACAGTTAGGATTTCGTCTTGTGAATGCTCCAATTCACGTCTCACGGCACCAAAACAAGCGTCCTGCAACAATTAAATAAAATTAGGGTTTATAGTTTATAAAATATAAAAAATTAGGGCTTGTAATTTTATTTATTTTTTTGTAATTACAATGTGGTCTTTGTAATCGACTGTTGCGCTGCCGCCGTACTCCGGTGACTTTTCGCCGATTCGGAGGATTAAAGATCGCCAGCTGCTGCTGATGCTCATATCGACTGATTAGTGTGTGTGTGTGTGTTTTAGTGTGTGTTTTTATAAAAGGATGAAGGGTTTTGGGGGTTTTAATTTTGGCTCGATGAGTGTAGATGCCCTAGTGGTGCCGGGTTTTGTTGTGTTTATTGAACCGGGTTCGCTGCTCAAATTTAGTACAGTAGCTTATTTCTTGTGCGGTTGTTTAAGCTTTTTTTGGACTTATGAGATTTAGAGTTAGAGCATACTAGACTGAAAATCGAATCGAAACGGAAAATCGAGCCAAACTGGACCCTAAATCGAATCGAACTGGCCATATTTGGTTAGGTTTCAGTTCTATATGCTAATGGTTTACGGTTTCAGTTCGGTTCGACTCAAAATCGAGAAAAACACATCTAAACCATATAAACCGAATCGAACCAACCAAACAGACACAAAACCGAACTGAACCGCCTATATTCGGTTTGGTTTATACTAATGATTTTAGTTTCAGTTCAGTTCGGTTTTCGTCAACTTGATTCGTTTTGGATCGATGATCAAACTAGTCGAGCTTATTTAATTTCATTTTGTATTTCATTACCTAACTTTAAAAAGAGTAAATTACACCATTAGTCCCAATAAAAGGCCCAGATTTCATTACGACATCCAAAAATGTGAAGTATTGCGTCGTTAGTCCAATATTTTGAAAATATTACGTCGGTGGTCCAATTTTCTAACAATCGTTAGTTTTGCTCGTTATCTCGGTCCTCACTTGCAAAGCACACGAGGGCTTTTTTGTCCAAACACATTTTTATACTTGTTTTTCAACCTGACTAGTTTTGTCCAAACAGTGTCCACTTTGTACTCTAGAACATGTGTACTTAACTTTTTACATATCCCGATATATGTTGTACATATCCTGATTCATGCAAGAGTATTCCACAATCTTCCCACTTAATTATTTGAGTTAATTACATAAATGGTCACTGTGGTTTGCATGAAATTTCACAAATGGTCACTGAACTTTTTTTTGACTGGTTCAGTCACTGTGGTTTCATAAGCTTACCGGTTCAGTCCAAATTCGAATAAAATGACCAAAAAGCCCTTGCCTCTTCTTTTCCGTTAACTGTCCGTTAACTAGCATTGCAACGTTAGTCCTTTTCCGTTAAATATTTTTTTTTTCNGGTTGTCTAGATTCTGGATCTGATTGTGAGTTTATTGACTGGCACGATCCGCCAATGTGTGCAAGATCAATTAATATCATCCCCGATCTATTAAGGGCGAGGAATGTTATGGAAGCTACAGAAGAGGGAAGAAGACATGAAGCTGCTAAAGTGAAGATATACTTGATCTTAAGGGTTTTTTTTTTTTCTCTCTTTTTTTTTGCTAGTGAAGCAGTATAAGTTAGCAGTTGGGAAGAGATTAGGTTATGGGTTTTCATTTTTTTCATCTGATGTAGTTGATGACCGATGTAATTGTTTTGTGGTAATGAAATATTAGTTCAATGCAACCCTTACTTCAGTTCTGATTGTTAGTGTTTTATGTGTTGATGAAACCTATCTTTGGTTGTTGACTTTGATTTGGGTAAAAATAAGTAGTTGACTATTTGGTCAGTGGGTTAAGTTTGACCTATTTTGGCACACCAAACTGATAAACAAATGGAACTTTTTTGCATACTAAAACCCAACATAATGGAACTTTTTTAGTCTGTTAACTTTCTTTTAGTTAAAAAGTTGCAGTTGACCATTTGGTTAAGCACACATATTAGTTAGTACCGACTTAAGTTTTGTTTTATTATATAAAAGATGAACTCACCTTTGCAGCATCGCATTGATGTTGTAAAAAGACCAACGATTACTTTTCGCTTTATAAGTGAATGTCGTCACAAGTCATGGAAAAGGATCATGATGTCGTATAGTCCGCACTCAGGTCACGAACCCGGCTAATGGATGATACTAATACCAAGCCCACCACTCGTGGGCTATCATGATAAAGGTTTGGGCTCACAAAGGCCCAAAGTCTAATCTATTATGTTCGGTCTCGATATGGGATCTTTTATTTATGGGATAAGGATCAATGGACCTAATAAGTCGGGATACGCCGAAGGGTAAGGAACACGAAACCAACAAGGATTTCGTGTGTATATAAAGGGCGTCACGGCTCTCATTAAGGTATCATCTAATAACCCTAACTCTTCACTAAAACCCTAAAACCGATTACTTACTCTCACGCCGGAGGATAATCGTGGGAAAACGATAAGCCTAACGATGTTTTCTTTGTTCTCTTAGTGCGCAGGTCTCAGCATTAAGATCCAATTGATACGGGAACCGGAGTCCAAACAAGGAACGCCCAACTTTTTTATCAACAGATCATTAATCTAAAGTTGTTTGCAATACGTGAATTAAAATCCATGTTTTTGCAGGGGCGGATCTAAGCACATTTAGGTGGGGGCCAGAAACCACTTTGGAAAATATTTTTGTGTACAAGCGATTGTGGTAAAAAAAAAATTGGGACCTACCTTAGAAACATGTCGAGAACCACTTTAGATGTTAAATGGTGAAACATTTTGACTAAAACAGGCGAAATTAGGAGAAAACAATGATGAAAACAGATATTGTTATGAGAAAGTCTTAAAAACTTCTTAATGGAGTTTTAAGAGTTGAATGGTATACTAAGAGAAAGAAGAAGTAAAAGCAAGAAGAAAAAGAGGGGCAGTTAAAGCCAAAGAAAGAAAATGTAGGTCACGTGGATAAGAGTAAGGCTACCCACAATAAGGAGGGTCAATCCTCCTTATTTTCTCTGTCACGTCAGCTTTCTCTCTCCAGCGACCTGCAACCGATTCAGTGGCACAGTAAGGACGACCAACTTCCTTATTTTTTTTACAAACAATATCTAAAAAAAATAATATATATATATATATATATATATATATATATATATATATATATATATATATATATATATATATATATATATATATATATATATATATATATATATATATATATATATATATATATATATATATATAGGGTCATGTTCAATGCAGAACCATTATTTTGTACAGAACTTTACAGAACCACTTTGGACCAATAAGAATTTAGTGTTATTAATTATTTTTATTTAAATGTAAAGGGTATAATAGTAAAAACTTACATTTACTTTCTTTTTCATTTTTTTTATTGAAAACGTTTTTTTAACCCTTAATTTTCGGAATTAATTTTTTTTTTCTTTTTTTTTTTTGAATTATACAGCATGCATCTTTTTAAAAAAGTCTCAAAGTGCATATATGTTTTTTTTTAGTTAATAAAACATGTGTTTTTAGTGTAAAATTGCTAAACCTATTTTGCTATAACTAATAATATACGGTCAAAAATCATAAAATAAAACATTTCTTAACGTAGACATTGCATTTATACTTTTTAAAGCTTCAAACAAAATCACAAAATAAAACCTCTATAATAATTCAAAAATCCTATACTTTTAACTACATTTCATTTGATTACAAGTAAAAAACACATATGCAATAATCGTATTTCTTCCGCAAATCATCTCCTTGTATGCATGTGTAGATACGTCTCTATTCGTTCAACATCATCCTTGTCATCTCATTGGTCTTGAATGTCATCATAACCTTCATAAGCCTTGATACAATCATTATCAAATATAATTAGACCGCGAAAAAAATGAGTAAACGAATTTTGAAATCAAAACAACTAGCATAACACATATGCACAATATTCATCTATATCAAATGAATGCGAACATAGGTGCACGCCTTCCAAAAACATGTATGTTTTGCACTAACCACATAAACTTCATACTTAAATTCCAGCACAACGAGCATAACACATATGCACAATATTCATCTATATCAACTCCGTTCGAACATAGGTGCACGCCTTCTAAAAACATGTATGTTTAATCAAAACAAATAGCATAACACATATGCACAATATTCATCTATATCAAATCAATTCGAACATAGGTACACGCCTTCCAAAAACATGTGTGTTTGCACTAACCACATAAAATTTTCAGGCATTTTTTTAAGTTAAAATAAGTCTTTTTAAAAGGTGTGTATTTTGTTCAGATTTAACAATCATATCATTGATATTTCGGTAGCTTTTATAATACTTTATGAGAATGATTCTTACGAGAATGGTTTGTAACAGCCCAACACAAGTAGATTCTAAAGATTTTCAATTAAATTACTATTAGATTATCTACAACACAGATAACCAAAAAATGATAAAAATTAATCTAGCAAGTCCTCTACCAAAATTAACATGGTTCAACAACAAAAATTCACAAACACTTATCAATTTCTATTTCATTCAACTGAAAAAATTTAGCGATCGGTAAACTTACATTGAAAGAAGTCTAAACCAAAGTCGNTATATAGGGTCATGTTCAATGCAGAACCATTATTTTGTACAGAACTTTACAGAACCACTTTGGACCAATAAGAATTTAGTGTTATTAATTATTTTTATTTAAATGTAAAGGGTATAATAGTAAAAACTTACATTTACTTTCTTTTTCATTTTTTTTATTGAAAACGTTTTTTTAACCCTTAATTTTCGGAATTAATTTTTTTTTTCTTTTTTTTTGAATTATACAGCATGCATCTTTTTAAAAAAGTCTCAAAGTGCATATATGTTTTTTTTTAGTTAATAAAACATGTGTTTTTAGTGTAAAATTGCTAAACCTATTTTGCTATAACTAATAATATACGGTCAAAAATCACAAAATAAAACATTTCTTAACGTAGACATTGCATTTATACTTTTTAAAGCTTCAAACAAAATCACAAAATAAAACCTCTATAATAATTCAAAAATCCTATACTTTTAACTACATTTCATTTGATTACAAGTAAAAAACACATATGCAATAATCGTATTTCTTCCGCAAATCATCTCCTTGTATGCATGTGTAGATTCGTCTCTATTCGTTCAACATCATCCTTGTCATCTCATTGGTCTTGAATGTCATCATAACCTTCATAAGCCCTGATACA
Organism: Artemisia annua; assembly: GCA_014162995.1. Classification (NCBI taxonomy): domain Eukaryota; kingdom Viridiplantae; phylum Streptophyta; class Magnoliopsida; order Asterales; family Asteraceae; genus Artemisia; species Artemisia annua. The sequence continues at coordinate 2,283 of LBNU01018660.1, read as the reverse complement.
ATCATTATCAAATATAATTAGACCGCGAAAAAAATGAGTAAACGAATTTTGAAATCAAAACAACTAGCATAACACATATGCACAATATTCATCTATATCAAATGAATGCGAACATAGGTGCACGCATTCCAAAAACATGTATGTTTTGCACTAACCACATAAACTTCATACTTAAATTCCAGCACAACGAGCATAACACATATGCACAATATTCATCTATATCAAATCCGTTCGAACATAGGTGCACGCCTTCTAAAAACATGTATGTTTAATCAAAACAAATAGCATAACACATATGCACAATATTCATCTATATCAAATCAATTCGAACATAGGTACACGCCTTCCAAAAACATGTGTGTTTGCACTAACCACATAAAATTTTCAGACATTTTTTTTAGTTAAAATAAGTCTTTTTAAAAGGTGTGTATTTTGTTCAGATTTAACAATCATATCATTGATATTTCGGTAGCTTTTATAATACTTTATGAGAATGATTCTTACGAGAATGGTTTGTAACAACCCAACACAAGTAGATTCTAAAGATTTTCAATTAAATTACTATTAGATTATCTACAACACAGATAACCAAAAAATGATAAAAATTAATCTAGCAAGTCCTCTACCAAAATTAACATGGTTCAACAACAAAAANTTATTGATGCTATATTTTGAAAAATAAGTCTCCATTGTAATTTGATAAGTCTCCATCATTAAAGTGAGAGATTTGAAATAAGCTAACAGGTATTACTGGTAATTTTTTGCTCTACGATCACAGCTTTAGGATAATTAGTTTGAGAAAAAGTCAAGAAGATATATAATTTTCATGTTTTACTTGCACCGAATATCTAACGTATATTGACATGCATCAATGTTTATGTGAAAAGTTAAAATAGAAAGCTTCTATTGTTCTACACGTTCAGTTTGATGTTCTACCAGTATATGCTTTTATTAAATTATACCAACCCGACCCGAAACCACTAGTTGGTTGTTGGCCCGTTAATACTTTTGCCTTCACTATTCAAGGAACCACCTTAGATTGGTGGCAGGCTCCGCCAGTGTGTGTATTTGACATGTTTATAATTTGTACCATTGTAACAAAAGTAGATAAGGAGAGACCCAACTTATTCATATTCTCCATGGTTGTCGAATTACTGGGCTCATTAAGCTGTGTAAATAAGTATGAGTACACCAAGGATAGTTTCATGGGCGGAGCTTAATGAGGACAGGGAAGGGTCCCGACCCCCCTAGGCCTAAGCCCGTTAGTGTATTTATTTGTGATTTCATGGGTTAAAAAAAGTTTTTTTCATCTCGGCCCTCCTATCTAATGTTTTTTTCAGGAAATTTTTGTTTCGGCCCTCCCACAAAAAAGTTTCTAGCTCCGCCATTGGATAGTTTGATTAATTCTCGTATCAACTGTGATTTGGTGTAGGGGAAGATCGGCATACATCAAGGCAAAACATATCTCTATTAAATGTTGTAATCCCCTTGACTGATTTCAATGATCTCATTCGAATACATACAAAGTGCATGTCGTATGCTACAAGCCACATAATGGGTTGGGCTAATAACTAATATAATGACAATGGGCTACTAATCAAACAATACTAACAGTGATTAATAATACTCTGCTAATACTCTCGAGTGTATTTGGCAATCTCGCCTATAGTGTATTCATATGCTCTAGTTGTACTAAACTTTTCATTAAATCAAATTATATAAAAAAAAAATTACAAACAATGGACAAAAAGGGTATCTAACTTAACAATACATGCGAAAAACATTCCATTTTAAATACACAACCGCCTTGACACAACTAGTATATGTTTGACATCCAATAACAATCGCATAAATCTAACAGCTTCATTTACAATAAAAACAACGACCCTCCAATATGCTAAAGATCCACCACCATTGCTACTTAATGACGATCGATGACGTATAGTCTAAACTCGGGTCACGAACCCGAGCATTAGACGTCACTAACATTTAAGCCCACTACGTGTGGGCTACTATGATAACGGTTTGGGCTCACGAGGCCCAAACCCAAAGTTATTTATGGATTAGATATAGGATATCTCCTATTAAGGAGATATATATCGAATATCCGATATCGGTGGATACACCGAAGAGTGAGGAACACGAAACCTTATCAGTTTCGTATGTATATATATAGGGCATCATAGCTCTCGTAAAAGGTACGAATTACAACTCTAATTCTTCACATAACCCTAAATCGATTACTTACTCTCACGCCGGAGGATAATCGTGGGAGACAATCCC